>JAJOOR010032248.1:0-12082 GCA_036250505.1 Solanum acaule | reverse complement strand
TTGCTGTGCACTGACATGACACCAGCAAAACGACCAAAGATGAAGAAGGTGGTAGAAATGCTGCAAGAAATCACAGAAAGTTAAACAAAGTTCATATCATCAAATCAAAGTATGTCTTGATCTCTGTCTCTTCATATGTGAATGCTCCTGTAAAAATACAAGTGTACGACATTCTTAGTCGAGAGGACAAAATGGTTGAACTCTTAAGGGTATGATGTGTCTTACTTCAATCATATGATCACCAGTTCTTTTTCTCCAAAACATGTAGATGGAGATGTAGATTAATTTCTCACAAGGAGAATATGTTTACAAATAGCATTATCTTTCATTTTCCAGTTCCCATTTCTGGTACATTGCTTCCAAATCAAGTATAGATTAAATCATAGTGAAAGATTAAGGGAATGCTACTATTCAACATGCAACTTACTTTCTATATTATTCTTCTAATACTAATTAAGAGAAACAAGAACTCAGTATTTAAGGCCTTTAACTACTTTTGATTACACTTCTTATGAGTTGAGGATCTATCGAAAACAACTTCTCAACCCCACAAAGATAGGAGTAAGGTTTACGTACATGTGTACATTCTACCCTCCACAGACTCCACTTATAGGATTACACCGGGTCTGGTGAGGGTATAGTGTACTCAAACCTTACCTCTACCTTAGAGGTAGAAAAACTGTTTTCGATAGACCCTCGGATCAAGGGAAAAATAGTCCAAAGCAGTCTAGAAAAAGAAGTAATAGGAGTAGCAAAAACAACATGATAGTAACTACAACAAAATAAGATGATAGTGGGGGTGTAAAAAACAACAGGTAGTAATAGAAATCGAAGGACAAGAAGAAACTACAGGAGCACTACTACAACTACTGTAATCAAATTATCATTGGATCGATGTGATCATCGAGCGCGAGTAATATGTTTCCATATGATTCTACTGCTTCAATCAGCTTGACTTTCCAAATGATGTATTAGTACTCTATTTACTACTTCCTCTGTTCCAATTAGTTTAGTACAGTTTGTGTGGCTATAAGACTTTTGAAACCTTACACATGTTGTAACATTTGCGTGGCTATAAAAGCTTCATATTAACGGCAAAATGTGAAGTTTAAAGTTAATTGTTTCCTAACGTAGAAATGTGTCAATTCTTTTCGGAACGGACCAATAAGGAAATATCACCAAACAAATTGGAGCTAGGAGTAGAATATTAGGGTGTTTGTATGTATTCTTCAGTATATACATGTATAGTCATTTAACCATACTTTCACACTATGAAGGATAGAAAAAAACAATACACGGACCATAAAAATTATCCGCACCCTGTGTTTACATCAAAACAATAAATACACGACATGCGTGTTAGCAAATATTATCACCTTATTTTATTACTTACGATAAATTCATATGATTTGTTACAAACACTCGATACGAGTAAATATTTTTCATATATGAAAATTAAAAGTTCCATTAAGCAGATGATGGTAAGTTAAAAACTCCAATTTCCCTTGCACTTCTAATATTATCATCCAATATTTTCTTCATTTCATATTTGTACACAAAACCCTTCTCCATAAGCTTATTTGATCCCCATTTCACTTCTCTCTTTGGATCATCCAAGTACCTGTTTATAAATGGAAAGATATATAAAATGAAATTCAAAAAATAATTAGCAAAATAATCCTTTAAATAGATATTAAATGATCTGATAGTATAAAAATTCTTTACGTCGTCAATATTAGTTGAACTCAATGTTTATTAATTCATAACCTCAAATGTCTAAGTATGCGCAAAGAAAATTCAAGAACTACATTCAAATCAATTGTGATGGAGTGGTAAGTACTCTGTTATACTTAATGTTAAAGAATGACAAAAGCTCACATTGATGGTTAATGAGATGAGTGGACTAAGACTTGGGCAATCCTCCTCCCTTTGAGCTAGCTTTTGGGGTGTTAGTTAGGTCTACAACCTAATTTCACATGGTATCAGAGCAGGGCCCATCTCACATAGGGGCCTCCAAAATCAAAATTGCCCACGTACCAGATGCTAAGCACTGGGCGTGAGGTGGGGTGTTAAATAATGACAAAAGACCGCATTGGTGGTTAATGAGATGAGTTGACTTCGTATAAGGCTTGGACAATCCTCCTTCCTTTGAGCTAACTTTTGGAGTGTGAGTTAAGCCTAAGACCTAATTTCACACATAACTATATATATGTTTTAGATTCAAGCTCTAGAAATGAAGTCACGTTTGGTGGGGAGCGATTTACCTCCAAACCAACGTGTGATAGAATCTGTATTAGTCGGATTCCAAACCAGATACCAGACACCAAATAGTGTAGATGAAATATAAGGTACTTACTTTTGGTTGATATGAAACTCTGGATAGTTTTGTTGATAATAACTTGCAGTTTCTGCAGAAGAAACAAATGCACTAGCACACAAGAATCTACCATTCATAGAATCACTATTTTCCATTGAGAAAATGTGAGCTTCACAAGCATCTTCAATGTGTATAATTGGAACTTTTCCATCAACCTCTTCTATGAACTTGAGTTGATTGTAATAAATTTCATCATCAGTTACCACTGACAACATATTAGCCATGCTTCTTGAGATATTTGACATGAGTGTTGTTCCTCCAACAAGACCAAAACCTAAGCTCACAACCTCAAATCCATCTTTGCCAAAGTTCAAGATTTCTCTGTCACATGCTGTCTTTGCTTCCACATAAGTCTATACTATTCAAAAAAGGAAATGTTTAGTTTTTTGGTAAGCTTTATAGAATTCAAGAATTCTTGTTTAGGTAGTTCATAGAGAAAGACTCGTCTTTTTTAGGGTGGACAGAGTTACATGATACTTGTGTTGTGTTGGTAGGCAAACTGATCCCGACACCATCATTACTAATAAGAAAGAAATCTTACCATAACAAAATCGTCGCTAAAAGGAAATTGGACATTGAGAGGAGTCCAACATGTTTCATCCATCAAATCTTTGAAGCCATTACCATCATCCTTCATTGGTGAAGCAGCAAGCACAGTGCCTGTATATATAAGCCTCTTCACAGTACCAGACTTTATACAAGACATTACGATATTCTTCACTGATGCAACTGCTGCTTCTACCTGATTCTTGTCCTGTTACAATGTTCAATCCCACCAAAATAAATAAACATAGTATTTGCATATAAAAAGTAGTAATATTTGACATATATATATAAAGCATCATAATTTTTGTGACGTTGGTGCCTCGACTATTCCACTGAGTATCTGCTACCTCCCACCAACAGACATACACGAAACTGCCCATCACCAAGCCTTGGTACCAGATAACTCTGTCCACTAAGGCTTGGGCAGATAGGAGGAAATCTCTTAGGTGCTTTTTTTCCATAGGATTTGAAATCGAGACATCATGGTGCTCCACACACTTTATTGACCGTTACGTCACACACTTGAATGCATGTATACAAAATTAAAATATTCAACAAAACGTGTTCAATTGATCACCCTTTGATGAGTATAACTCCGACCCTGACGAGCACAAAAAGTGTAGCCTAACAACTGATGTGATAGGTCAAAACCATGGGAGACTAGGTACTCGGTGGAACAGAATAGGTGAGCAAGTTGATTCGAACATCACCATTATAAAAAAAAATACGTTTTGTTCCTAGTGAGAGATAGTAGGTCCCCGACAACATTAAAATGAAAATAGGCATACATATACTAGTTGGGAAGCAATAATGAAGTTGGTATAATTATCGAGATGCACACAAGTTGACCTAATCGAACATCTTCATTATTTTGAAAAATGAAACTAGGTACCTGAAATCCCTCAGAATGTATACAAGGAGTGGCCACATGGAAAACAAACTCACAGCCTGTGATTGCTTGCTCAAATTCTTCTGGTCTATACATATCAGCTTGAAATAACTTCAAATTTTCTTCTGCATTAGGCAAGTTCTTCAACAAGTCTACCTTTGATTTATCCTCTGCAAAATTATCACAAATTTAATATATATATATATATATATATATATATATGGTATTCGGAATTTACTGATAAGACTAATTCAAATTTGCATGGTGTAAGACTCACTACAAGGCTAAGTGCTTTGAATCTGAAATATCCGGGGAAAATTCACTAATAGTTAATTATTTTTCATCTCGTCATTGAAAAACAATTATTATCCTGAAGTTTCAAATTCCACACGTGAGACGGGACTCAAGGATGACAATGGTTATTTTTCAAAGATATGACCAAAAAGAGGCTAGTGGACACCATTTTACCTTTTTTAATTATTTTTTTTTAAAGCTTGAACCTGACACTTCTGGTTAAGGCTGGAAAGATCAGCTCCATCACACCAAGAACTAGAAATTTTTGGGAAATTTTTCATAAATAAGTATTTTTAGCTTTTACAACAACAATCTCATATATGTAATCTGGAGAGGATAAAGTGTACGCAGAACTTACCCCTATCTCAAAGAGGTAGAGAGGATATCTAGGGATGGCAATGGGGCGGGGCGGGTTGAGATTAACCTGCAAATTTTTTAATTTCCCCTCATAACAATTTTTTTTTATTTTCAACCCGCTCCACCCTGCCCTCATAAAAATAAATCCATTTTTCCATTAAGTTGTATTAATTTAATAGATAATAACTTAAAATATATTCTTTAGAGGTCAATTGAAAAAAATGTAAGAAATTGTATTATTTTCTATTGAACCATTTTGATTTACTATCTTAAAAGAAATTATCTTAATAAATAATGTTCTATCACTCTTATAACAAGTAAAAAATTAAAATTAAATTTGAACCCACATAAAATCACACACACACACATCCCTCCCGCCCCGCACAACCTTAAACCTGCTCCGTCCCACACAACCTTAAACCTGCTCCGCCCCGCACAACCTTAAACCTGCTCCGCCCCACATCCTCCCCGCTCCATTGTCATCTCTAAGGCTATCAGTAGCCTTTGTAATTAAAAAAATATATTCAAATTCCACAAGTGAGATTTTAGGACAACAATGACTATTTTTCAAAATCAAGGTGGTAGAGTTCCCAATGAACTCTAATTTCTATGAAAAATTTCCCTTTCCGAAATCTGAACTTGAAACCTCTAGTTAAGGTAAATCTCATCCATCCATACAAGATCACATGATAGGAAAAAAAGAAAAATCAAGAATTACATACCTAAGTTCCTCAAGGTAGCATGAACTTTGTAGCCTCTTTCAAGAAGTTTTTTCACCAGAAATGAAGCTATGTATCCTGAACCACCAGTAACACAAACCACCATTGAACTTCTACTCTTCTTGTCCACCATAGATAAAACCTTATTCAGCTTTCTCTTCTTTATTTTTCTCAATCAAATTAATAATTTTGTATCTGACTTTAGACAACATGTTTGGTTTTCATTGAATGAAAGTAACACTAAAATGGTACTAAAGGACAAAATATGTTTACTGTCATATTTACCTTGCATTTAATATATGTACTACTCCAACTATTTCCTTTACTTACTGATATTTTTACGCTTTACTTGAGCTGATGATATATCGGAAATCAATCTTGTGAAGGTACATAGAGCCATAGAGGTAAGGTCTGCATAGTAGTGGAGCTAGATTTCCGTAAAGTGGGTTTGAAGTATAAAATAGTGAACACGTAAAAATTATAAGATGAAAAATGGACCGAGACGAAAAAAGAAAATATTAATCTTAACCCGCTAACTTTAACTTGTCTTGTCATGTCGCGTTTATGTTCTTCCTACTTTTATCTTGCTTCATTGAGTTTTTTTTAAAAAAATTTATGCTTTTTTTTTTTTTTAGTTTTACAATATTCTATTATATTTTGATTTTTTTAAAAAAAAATTCTGAATCAGTGTCCTTTCAATCATATGCTATTATAAAAACAAGGGGTAATGATTGAGTTACTAATATTATAATGCATATTTAGAAGACAAATACATGGTATCATCGTTCTTTAGTTCATTTAATTCAATTTACTAGGCTAGTCATCTATAAAAAAACAAAAGATCAATAAATCAAATAAAATTAGTTTAGTTTTCATCTCTTTCGAAAAAAATGAAAAAATATAGGAAAGAAATACTATGAAATTAAAGAAAGAAAATTCAATTAAATAGATTTTGTTATAAAATATTCATGACTTTTAATTTTTTTTGTTTGATTAATTTAATTTACTTTATTTTATATAAATATTTTTTCTAACTCAATTTAAAAATTTAATAATTGGTCATCTTTCTTCAATTTAGTACATGGAAAGAGAGCTATGTAGAAACAAAATGAGCAATATAAAATAAGAAGAATAAAAGACAAAATTATAAAGAATGTGGCTAATAAATTTCAATTAAGACAAATTGATAAAAAAGAAAGAAATATACTCATAAAACCAGAATAAAGAGAAAACTAATGAAAAATAAATAAAAATAAAGCTATATATTCAACCCAATGAAAAAGTGTCATTGGATTGGGAATCTGAGCCCATCTTATCTTTGCCTTCAAAACAGGTGGAAAATGTTGCATGCAATGGGAATCAAACTCAGACCCTTCCAGCCAGCAATGAAGCCCCTTTACCACTACGCCGTCCTTCTCTTCAGTGTTAAGGGGGTTCATTTTAATAAATATACTCATAAAATCAGAATTTGATCTTATATATACCGTGTATTTTTTCGACGAAGGGGGTTCAGATACCCCTAAGCTATACATAGTTTCACCCCTGGGTCTGCATACATACTAGCCTCCCTAGACTCTACTTGTGGAATTACATTTATCGAATTTGTGGTCCAAACATTTAGGCCAAAGTATTACTACTACATGCAAATGTACAAATAGGAATAGTATTATACGCTCTCTAGACTCCACTTGTGGATTACATTTATCGAACTTGTGGTCCAAACATTTAGGCCAAAGTACTGCTACTACATGCAAATGTACAGATAGGAATAGAGTACACTGATTTATCTTCACTAGGCTATTTGAATGAGGTCAGAAAAGCATGTAGGTACATATAAAAACTATGTTGCTCGGACTCTCTAAAAATGTTGACATGCTAAGATGTGATCGTTCAAAAATGTAATGTGCATGTCGGCATTTTTGAAGAGCCAAACAAGTTCTTCAACGATAAGGATATATTGGGACCAAATACAAACGGAGGACAAATTTGTCCTATTTCTCACAGTTGAATGTCAAATTTGAGCCAATCCAACAATGATAAGCGCATATTTAGGGCCAAATTCAAACGAAAGGCAAACTTGTTATGTTGTTGAGGGACATTTTTTTCCCTTTCTTTAGTGCTATGTTTAAAAAAGAATCAACAACAACATACTAAGTATAGTTTCTAAAAAGTGGAAGTTTGACGAGGGTAGAGTATATGCAGACCTGTCACGATCCAAAAATGGACGTGACGACACTTGTCTATTCCCTCCAAGACAAAACAACCTCAACCCAACGAAACGAACAAAAGCAGAAAAGAAACAAAAACATGATAAAAACGGAAAACTTATTCATTCTATTATAACCTCAAAACCTGGTTGTCACATGTACAAGCCATTAATACATAAAGTGCGAGAATTAAAAAAAAAGTACAAGTCTCAATGCCTTTGTTTCCTAAATAGAACAAAGCATAACGAAAAGGAAAAAGAGGGTATGCCTGGATGACAAGCACCTACCTCTCAAGTCCTTCAACAAGCCTCGTAAAAAGGGAGAAGAAGAAGAATAGCAATCACACAATACCAGGCTCGGGACCTACACAAGTGTAGAAGCAAGGAATGAGTACCAAACAACACGGTACTCAACAAGCAACCTGATAAACAAAACATACTAACTAGAAATCGATTCATCTCAACTGAACCTCCTCAAACTACAACCTGCATAGAACTCAACCCAACCTAATAGTGCTACAATACACAATTTACAAGGCTTAACCACAAAGTTCAATAGTCATAACTCAACAACCAACATGCATCAAGTATACCAATCACAAGTAACGAGTAGTTCAAACACATGTAACAGGTAGATCAATCACAAGTATAAAATGCATCAAATCACAATAATCAATCTTTCTTGGAACCATTTTCCTTCGACACGATATCACTAGTCGAAATCATTTCCCATCGTCTTTATATAACATCACTAGCCTGAACCATTTTCCATTGACTGTATATCATATCACTAGATGGAACCATTTCTCATCGGCTTTATATCACATCAGTAGCCGAAATCATTTTTCACTGGCTTTATATCACATCACTAGTCAGAACTATTTCCCATCGGCTTTATATCACATCACTAACTAGAACCATTTCCTTTCGGCACAATATCACTAGTCATAACTATTTTTCATCGACTTTATATCACATGTCTCATCACAATGTACAACAATCAATGCACATAACCAATTTCCCTTTCAAACTACGTCCAAAGCCACACAATCTAATTCAATCACGTAATCACAGGAAGATTCTGGAAATAACAATACCCAATTCATACTCTTTGAAAAATGGGCCAATCAACTCAAAAACCCAATTCCAATAATGAGATTTAATCCAAAAAAATCACTTGAAAACATTACCTAAGGCATTTGGAACTCATTGGTGAAACCGTTTCGAAAAAGGAGTTAAAATCAGTTCACAATCACCATTTTAGTTTAGAACTCAAGTTCTTGAAAAACCTTGTCATTTGCCGATCAAAATCTCAAGTTTTGATGATAAAATCCATAAATAAGTAAAGCAAAATGAAGTTTTAGGGTCACAAAAGCTTACCCAAATGATTTAGCACAAGAAATCTCTTCAAAATCGCCTCAAAGGGTTTTACCAAGCTCAAAATAAAAGATGAGGCTTAAACCCCGAAATTTTAGACCAAAAATCCCTCTCTGATGTTGCAAAAGCGACCCTGATTCACTTAAGTGAATCCCGCAAAAATAGGGGGTCTCGCTTTTGTGAACCGGGCTTAACTTAAGCGATCATCGCTAAAGCGAGCCCTAATTCACTTAAGCGAACCCTGCCCAAAAGGTCGGTCTCGCTTTTGCAAGGTGGCCTCCTTCTAAAGCGAAGATCGCAAAAGTGAAGGCCCTCTACAAACACGAGGAATGCAGAAGCAAAAACATCAGCTGATGTGAGGTCAAAATACATATTTTAAATCATTATTTGCCTCACATTTAATATTTATATTTGTCCTTTTTGAGCATGGATTTTATGGATTGTGTTTATTAGTATATTTTTTTTGTAGAATTAAATTGGTGTGAAGATGAAGAAATTTAGAGCTAAAACGAATTAAAGATGAAACATTGAAAAAGAAAATCAACCAGACAGTTCAATAGATTAAATTGAATATAATAATATATATATTATCTAAAAGTTGAAAAGAATCAGAAGTTGAATTGAAAACATACTGCTTCCATCCACGTGTCAACATTTGAAGACACGCAACACGGCGGAAATATGCACAACTGCTTCACGCGGAATCCTTTTAGGTTTTGGGTTTATAATTTGTTTTGGACTCAATTATTTTATTTAAAGTTTTCTACATTCTATAAATAGTCCATAAGAATAATTATTAAAGGATGATGATACAATGTAGAAAATAACTTTTGATCTAGGGTCTTATCTTTTTTTTTTCTCTTTTATTTATTTTATTTTACATTTTTTCTTTGAATGATTCGTTGTAATTGCTCTATGTCTATGTGGAGTTAAACTTCTCGTTCTTGGATTATATTTACTTGCAAGATGATTGTTTAGTGATTTTGATTCTTGTCTTCTTTTGAACTCGAAAGAGGAATAGAGGGATAGAACGTGGAATATAAGAAGCAAGATTTTTTTCTTGCATATCACTTGAATTAATTTGTGTCTAGGATAGGGATATACCTAGGTGCCTTTCTTGGCTCAAATACGGGAAGACAGCGTAATGCTCCATAGTTGGTTCAGTCTATCCCTGTTCAACGATGTAGTTAGGCTATCAATTGTGGTAGAGGGTTAGAGGTCGGGAACTCATGACTATATTATTAACCTCGTGAATCAGCAACTAGATAATCAAATAAGTTGATGAAATTGATGCTAAACATGATTGTTAGTTAAATCACGATCCTAGATTGATTCATTCATTGATTATGTAAACATCTATCTTTTCTTAGTTAATTGCTTTTTAGTTATTTTATCTTTATTTTTAGTTTAGTTAATATATATTCATCTTCTGAAATCCACCCTTCAATAAATAATTAGAATTAGTATAATTTAGTAAATGGTTAATTGACAAGTCCTTTGGGTTCGATAATCCGGTTCTTTTAAGAGCCATTATATTACTTGAACGACCACGTACACTTGCGTGTGTGATTTGGGCGCAACATCAACCAACACAAAAATCATCGAAAAGACCCTCGGAATTCATTCGAAATCCCGTACACACAAACAATATAAGAAAACTAACTATACTCGACTTTACAGACTCAATGGAACCGTCGAAACATAAATCTGAGGTCTCCTTGACCCAGAACTCGTGAAAGTCATAGAAATTAGCATAACGCTAAAAAGGCCAAAACAAACTCGGGACCTCTGAAAAATCAACCAAGACTTCATCTACGCCTAAAATCATCCTCTGAATCCAACGTAACTCTCGAAATTCCTATCAGATCATCTGAACCCCGAATGTTGACCAAAGTCAATCCAAAGGTTAAAATTTCATAACTTTCAACTTAGGGCCTCATATCGAAAACTCTCATAGACCAATCTCCGCATTCCGGGACTGGCGAAATTAACGGAACTCCATTCTGACACTTGAAACTCCAAAAGACACCGAAAATTATTTTTTAACAACTTTAGCCTTTCAAACTCAACTTACAAAAATTCACAACTCAACCAGAAATAGCTCGGGGTCAATATCGAGAGGGGCAAAATGGTAATTTTATGAAAATATCCAAAAATGACCAACCGGGTCATTACAAGACCATACCCCTACCTCAGAGGTAGAGAGATTGTTTCGATAGACCCTTGATTTAAGGAAAAATAATCCAAATCAGTCCTAAACAAGAAATAACCAAAGTAAAAGAAAGAACAGATAATAACATAAATAATAACAACAATAGTAGATAGTAACAAAATAGAACTACAACAAAACAACACGATTATCGAGGTATATGGACCAACAAATAGTAACAAAAATTGAAGGACAAGAAACTATGGGGGCAATACTACGACTACTAATATGAATAGACAAAAAATAACGTTCTGCTTCCTACTAACCTCTGCAATTTGTGTCCTCGATCCCTTCCTATCTAAGTGTAACATCCGGTAATTTGAAATATCTATGAAGAGGCTTAAAATCGGAAATAGTCATTTTTGGAAGGAATTCAAAAATCTGGAAAATTTGGCGAAGTGTGGAAATCAGTGAGTTTTTGCCAACTTTGAGCAGTCGTAACTCCTAGATCAGGATGATTTAGGAGTAGTTCCAGTTATGGTTGCGAAGCTTGTGGAATGATCTTTCCAACGCCACCGAGTTTGCTCGATTCCGAGTTCGTATGAGCGAGTTATGGCCATTGAAAGTTGGGCAGTTGGCAGGGAATCCGTCCGGAAATTTTAAGGGCATTTTGGTCTTTTCCCTAGCCATTTCTTTTGGGATTATATTGTTGTGTTAGGCTGATCTTTGGATCATTTTGTCCCATTTTAAAAGAGAAAGAGTTAGGGTTCTTGAGTGAAGAAGAGGAGAAGAAAGAGAAGAAGGAGAAGGAGAAGAAGAAGAGAAGAAAGAGGAGATCAACAAGTTTCCGTCAAAAATCGTCGTGGATATCGTCGGGGGTGATCCCTATCTAGGTATGTGAGTTCTTAGTGTGGATTGATCCTTTCCCCCACACACCAAACTCATTTTATTATTTTGAGAAAAGATTGGATATGTTGTTGAAGTTGTTGGGTTGTGTTGTTGATGTTGTGGTTGTGTTGGTTGAAGTTTGTGGTTGTGTTGTTGAAGTTTCTTGTTGGTTTGGTGCATGTTCCCGGATGGAATTATGAGTTGAATCTAGTGTATATTGAGGGTTTTTAATGATTCTAAGTGATTGGGGAAGAAACCATTCGATTTTAGGCGAAATAGG
>JAJOOR010032247.1:0-11653 GCA_036250505.1 Solanum acaule | reverse complement strand
ACTAAAAATATATTAACAAAGTAGATTATAAGTAATATTTTTTATCTATAAATAAAATAAAATTATATATATAATATTTACAAAATTTTACAAGCCCAGATTTGAAATAAAATATATGAACATTGAAAACTATAAACTAACTAAAAATATATTAAAAAAGTAGATTATAAGTTTATCTATAAATAAAATAAAATTATATATATATATATATATATATATTATGTCGGTTTGGTTTGGGTTCGATTTGACTTTTTTTCTTTTAATATCAAACCAAACTAAGAGTGGTTGGGTTTTTTTTCAACCGCCAAACCAACCAAACGAAACCATAAATCGGTTTTTTTTCTGGTTTGATTTGATTCGTCAGTTTGATTTGACTTTACGGTTTGACTTGTACACCCCTACCTGCAGATAATTTCGTAAATATTGCAAAACCAAAGGATGATTCTATTTAAAAAGGCAGCAATAGTGATGTTAGAGAGTGCACCTGCCAAGTCCTTTAGCTTTTCCACAAATGTGGTCCCATGTGCTTATCCTTAATTCATACATATTGTCTCTCTTTATAAAAATTCTATATTCACAATTTAGCTTTTGTTAATAAAAAAAATTACAATTAAGCTTTTGTTAATAAAAAAAAATCACAATTATTATTAAAAAATCAATCGTAAAAAAACCGTTCACTTTAATGTATATAATATTTTTGTAGTACATGAGATAATGAAGACAATTGTAAATTAATACAATCTTAGTAGTTAATATTTAATTATTAACAACATTTGATTGACTCTTGAAATTCTATTTATGTCACATACATTGAGATAAGAGAAGTAACATATATTTTTAAAAATTTACTTAAAAAGACTATAAATTACAATAAGCAAAAGAAGTAACATGTAATATTTTATTTGGAAACTACATACAAAGTATTGTAAATCTCAATAATTAACAACATTTGATTGACTCTTGAAATTTTATTTATGCTACATAAATTGGGATAACAGAAGTAACATATATTATTAAAAATTTACGTAAAAAGTACTATAAATTACAATAATCAAAAGAAGTAGCATGTACTCCTAATATTTAATTTGGAAACTACGTAGAAATTATTGTAAATCTCAATAATTAACAACATGTGATTGACTCTTGAAATTCTATTTGTGCTACATACATTGGGACAAGAGAAGTAATATATATTATTTAAAAATTACGTGAAAATACTATAAATTACAATAATTAACAACTTAAAACATTTAAAAATCATATTAAAATTTAACTGACTTTCTAAATTATATATATGTCACATAAAGTGAGACAAAAACATAATATATATTGGGCCTGTGCTAGCACGGGCACTTGTGTCTGTTATGTGTATAAGCATTAATGTTCGAAAGAAAACATTTATAATACAGACACAATATATTTTTAATACATATTGCGGACATCATCCTTATACTGGTTAGGAATGAGGAAATATATCTTTTATTTCCTCTGATTCAATTTGTTCGTTTTTTTTTTTTTATATGTTTCAAAGAGATGGCTAGCTCGTTCCTTTTATGACTATAACTCTTTAATTTTATTTTTTTACATGAAATGTTTAAGACCACAAAGTCCCTTGATACATTCCACATATATTTTAGTTTAAGATCACAAGATTTAAAAGTCTTAATCACTTTCTTAAACTTCGTGTTAAGTTAAACTCAGACCAACAAATTAAAATGACGGGAGTATTATCATATTTGTTGTTTCACCCATGTGTGATTTCTTGATAACAAAATTGTCTCTTTGGTGCTTGTATGAGTTGGACAGTGTTTCCAATACCTGCTGGAGCTAAATAGGTTTATGATACCTTGAAATATTACAAATTTTGATGTAATTGGTAAAGCTTTTTGTGTTCAATATGTTTGTAAATAGACACTAATCAACTTATGAATGGTTTATCTGTTTTTATTCAAACACATAGTTATTTATATTTCAAAAAATATTGCTATTAAATTTAGGGAAAAAAGTCTGAAATGTATTTGAATTTTGATCGAAATTGTTGTAACAATATCGAACTTTGGAAAGGACATTTTACCCCTGCACTATTTAATAGTGTATTTTAAAGGTGTATATGTGTCCACGTGGACATCATAAATATTTCATCATTATAAATAGTAACGTGTCCACGTGGGCACATATATACCTTTAAAATACATTAATAAATAGTGCAGGGGGTAAAAGGTCCTCCATAAAGTTTAGTAACGTAACAACAATTTCGGTCAAAGTTGGAGTATTTTTCAGATCATTTTTCTTTAAATTTATTTAGATACTCTAATTATAACTTATTTCAGTTGAGCATTTGAATACATGACAAGTGTTTCTAATGAAAACTTTCATGCTCAAATTGCAAAAGATATGTTTGTGTTTGTTCTCAAATACTCATTACATAGATAAGCTAATCACCTAAAATATGTCACAACTTTTACTTGTTCACATCAACCTTAATTAAACAAACTTGAGCTTTACGGCTATTTGGGTTGATTATGGGTTTAATTAAAGTATAATGTGATAATTTACTACTATTCTAGATTTGTTTTCAGTATGATTGAACCTAGTTAGGTTCACACTGTAGCATTGTTCAACGTTCTTTGCATCTAATAGTATATGAATCTTTGATCAAACATCATGTAATGCTATTTCTAATGCTTGTCAAATTGCTAGTGCTTCAGTGGTGATCATGACCTTTCCCACAAATTGAATAACAATACCATCTTGTGCCATGTGCATGCATGTGTGAAAATAACAATACCATCTTGTGCCATAGTAATATTTTGACCAAACACATATGCAAATTTTTAAACTTATCCCTAAATTTCAATTTGGCATTCCACCTCAATCTTATTTCATTTTAACCCTTTAACTCTATTTTTTATGTTTCATTTTGGCACTTCTAAGTGATGTGTCAACTCTATTTTTTTTATGTACCATTTAAACACAAAATACTAATTTTATGATTTCTTTATTTCTATATATGCTCTTCATGTCACGACCCAGACCGTCGTGATTGGCACCTACACTAACCCTCCGGTGGGAGAACCATTACTACACCCCGACTAAACATTTTTAAGAAACTAAAACATTTAAAGATACAGAAGCAGGTTTAAATGACGAATTAAATGTGGAGTTCCCATAAACTCTGAAAGTCTAACAACCAACTATCGCGGAAATTCAACCCCTAGAACTGAAACTCATTGTATCAAAACTCCACCAATCAACAAGTCTAAGAAAGAGGGGGTGCAACCCCGAAAATTAAACATAAGTAAAAGTCTAAACATGTAGTCTAAGTCCGAAAAGAATGGACTAAACTAACGATGGATCCATGGCAGCCTGAAAGAACTGGCTCACCCTTGAATTCGATCTCGGTCAAAGATATCCTAACTATGGTCTGTCAATAGCAGCCTGAAGACTGTACTCACAAAGAAAGAGCAAGTGCAGTATCAGTACACGAAACCACGGTGTACTGATAGGATCACGCGACTACTCCAGTAAGCAAAATATACGCAAGAAATTACAACACGATAAACACACATATATAGAATGAATAATTCAGTTATCATTAAGGAGCAATAAATAATTTCCCAATATCAATGACATGTAGATATGAACGTAATAATCACAAGTGGTCCTCTCATGGAACCCACACCCAAACTGTTAGTATATCGGAACGTGACACCCGATCCAATATACATGTGTCAGAACGTGACATTCGGTCCAATATATGTGTTGAAAGGTGGCATCCGATCTAATATATGTGTCGGAACGTGAAACCCAATCCAGTCAGCACAACCATAGTCAGAATCACACCCATAATGAACAGTACTCATAGTCATACAATCAAGTAATAGGTCCATGTCATGTAATTGTACACACAAAATCATTTCATTAGATTTGATTCACATTCCCTATTCACATACATGCACTCATACAGTTGAGCAATTAACTGGCATATATCACACAACAGGAAGTCGAACCATCACCTACCTCGAAATCAAGCCTGAATACTCCTAAGACACGTGAGCCTTCCCTTTCCGGAGTCTTTCAGCTCGTTCTTGGTCTATAAACAAGTAATTAATGCAAGGATCAATAAACAAGGCCTAATTGACTCGGATTATATCAAAATATCAACCCAAGGCCAAACCCATGATCCTAATGTTCAGCTAGGGCTTTTTCCCACCATTAACTTTAGGCCAAAACCCTCCCCCAACGATAATTACCCAAGATTCAAAGTTCTATGAATCGAAAAGTGGATTAGGGGAGTAATTAACTTACCTTTAGTGCTAGAATATGTGGGAATCTGATAAGAAACTGCCCTGGGTCGTCCCTTAGTTCTTAAGAACGAAGTTTTGCAGAAAATAACGATTTTAGGGTTTTTCCACAATTTAAGTCGGGACTGTCTTGCCACAGCAGCCCGGCCTGGCGGAAATAACCTCGCCCCAGCGACTTGCACGGAGACAAAAATTCGGAATTTGAGTTCCAAGCTCCCATTTCACAACATACCTTCAAATGGACGTTCTAAAACTACCATTTCACGCCAAGATCAGTTGCGGGAGTTCTACTAGCCCGAATTCGATTTTGTAAAGCCGTATGGGGTCCTTAACGTCTTGGCTATCTACTCACGTGATCAAATTCATAATTAAATACCCCATCCATTACCAGATTTCCCTAGACCTCACATGACTCAAATTTCGTCCAAGTCTGGCCTAGGCTAGAAATTTCCAAGTTACTACTCAGAAGTTTTCTGGCCCAAATTTCTTCCCCATTGGTTTTTCCATAACGACGGGAACAAGTCGTTACACTTCAACTGCAATTTTGCATTTTAAAAATCGTCGTTCATCCGTTAGTTATTGTAAAAAAATCAAATTGACGGATGATCATTGATTTTTTTAAAAGTAACAATTTCTTTTTGAGAGTTTCCCTGTATTTTTGCGTGAAAATTAACCGATGAAAATGCGTCGACTTTCTTTCTTAAGAAAATCAATGACAACCCAACGAAGTCTATTGAGTTTCAACATTTTTTATAGTGTTATTAATTTGCAATGAAAATGAGTTTCTTTACTCGTATTTAGTTGAATGAAAAATTAGAAAGTTGATATTTGAGTTGGTCCAAATAGATTAGATATGGAAAAAAAATGGTGTTATTTAATTTAATTAATTGTTTTAAAAAGAAAATCAACACACTTTTTATGAAGAAACTTTTTATGTTGTATTTTTAATGACAAGTTTCTTCATTTTTATTTATGTTCTTCATTTCCACTTTTCCATTTTAAAAATCAACGTCATATCTTTTTCTTTTTTTTTTAAATAATGGATGAACAACAACAAAAATTTAGAGTTTCTGTACATTGTTGTGTGAAAAATAATCGACAAAAGTACGTTTATGGTTCACGTATATTTATGGATTTAAAAGTATGTTTACGGTTCACGTAAACTTAATACTCCCTCTATCCCAATTTATGTGACTTACTTTCCTTTTTAGTAACTCCCAAAAAGAATGACACATTTATATATTAAGTAACAATTTAACTATAAAATATCTATTTTACCCTTAATGAAATTATTTACAGTCACACAAATTTCTATCATTCATTTTGGACCACAAGTTTTAAAAGTCTTTCTTTCTTTCTTAAACTTAGTGTCGAGTCAAAGTACCTCACATTGGGACGGAGGGAGTAATTGTTTAGAATATCTAAATCTAAATCTCACTCCACATGGATCAATTATAGGTTTCACCTACCATTGAGATGACTATACCCAACATACTGAATAAATCAATCCTCTCACGTTAAAATATTGAGGTAGATGGATAAATTTAACGTATAGTTACTGAATTTTAATATGTTATACATAAGAGTAAAAAAATTACTCACATTTAAATAACTAACTTTTGCCTACAATAACGATAAAACCATTAAACTATTCTTTGTCATAATAAAATAACTAAATCATATGTACAACAATGTTGGAACTGTACTATTACAATGAATAGTCTCAACATATAAAAATTTAATTAATTTTAGGTGTAAGGTGGGTGGCCGACCGAGGACCAATCATGCACAAAGTAACAAAATAATCCAGCCTAGCATTTTAAATAATAGGCGCAACAAGTTTTTAACTTACATTAATTATGTTAACGGTTAACCGCTAAATTAACATGTTACGTAACCCACTCCGTCTCGCGTAAATTTTGAAAAATTATATTTAAACCCGCCTCACTCCGCACCTACAAAAGTTCTAACCCACCCCGCCCACATACACTATAACTCGCCCCGCCCTGACCGCCCATTGTCGTCTCTAATTGAATTGTTTCTCAGTCAATTAATGCATTATGAGACAGTGACCTCGTCCAATAAATATTTGTCCAGTATTTATGATATTGACAATGTAAATGTTCTAATTCTTTTTTATAAGTGATCACATCGGGTTGTAATTCCTTTGATGTGGGGTTAGGCTTGACCCTTACCATGTGCGATTAATTCAAAAAGTTACATATGTTGGGGGGACATGGACCATACCCCTAACCAACAAATTACATCATAATATAAAGCTTCGCATTGAATTTGCGTGCTAAAATATTTTTACCTCAAGTGCAAAATTTTATGGGGAATTTTAGAATAGATGTTCCGATAAAATTCATACTAGGAGAGACCAAGATGGAATTACACAACTTTATAATATTAATCAGGGATACTGTGAATAAAATTGTTGCTTCATGTACCAAAGCTTCACTAGATGAAATAGTGTCAACGTTAGTTAATATATATAATGAAAGGTTCAACGCACCAGAGTGGGGAGGTAATGATGAAGTTGACAAAATTTTATGTTCAAGTTTGTGCAAATTCCCTTTCCATGATATTGATTTTGGCTTGGGAAAACCAGCCGTACTAATTTTTGGTATGAAATATGTACAAATGTTTTGGTTGCATGATACACGAATATTCATTCTGAAGTTAGTGTGCAAATGGACTTGAAGGAAAGTTACATGCAATTATTTCATCGTGACAATGACATCAAAGCTGTCATGTTTATACGCAATGCAAATCTTTGATATAATTTTACTTTTTCAGTATGTTATTGGTACTTGTTTTGTTTATACTTTTTATTAAGCGATCGTTTGGACATGCAATATTGAGTGTGAGATATTAAGTGTCTTAATTCCTGACAGCTCAAATAAAATCATTGATACATCATCCAATGAGTGTGTGGTTCATAGAGCCATCAACTGGTATATGACAAACAGTAATATGCTTGTTTTTCAAATATGTAAATCTTATTTGCTTCAACAGAATAGCAAATAAGGGAAAAACTAATGATGCACTTATATGCGTTTCACCACATGATGCACCGTTATAAATATTTAGTTTTTCCGTTATTTGCTCTTCTGTTGAAGCTTAATATCGTGCATGATTTCTAAGTTTTCTACTCACTTGATTTAGACCTAAAGATTTGAGTGTCCACTCTTCTCGGACTAACTGATCTGTTATTGTCGACTCATAGAGAATTTCATAGGATATTCTTATGACTATAAAAAGTAAAGGAAATTAGTTATTGTTGGGTTCAATTACACTTCTTGATATCTTTGGTAAATGTCTATTGCCATGGCATGATAGACCACCCTTTTACACCCTCATAAATCAGAATATAAGCAACAACCACCTTTTACACATACATCAGTAGTAACAATTCTCTGATCTAGGCAATAAAAGTTGTAGTATTGGATATAGGATCTAGCTAGGACTTGAAAACAATTTGAATTTGTTAGTAAATAGAAATTTGAAATCATTTGGTTGTATGGTGGAATTACAATTGCGGTAGACGATTAGAGGTCGGGAGATCATGATCATACATTTAACCCTATAAATCAGTGATTTAATAACTAATTGAAGTCCATAAAAAAATATATTATGCAGGAATTCAAAGTAGACTCCAGACCTGGAATTTTCTAAGTCATTTTTTTTAACTCCAACTTGAAATTGAATCGTTAGTTTAGTTTACTTTGAATAATCGATAATTTAGAACCATTCATCAACCATTTTGGAAATTTAAATTAAAGTTATTGAAAAAAAATAAATATCATCTAATCTCGAATCTCTGTGGATACGATATTCGGCTCTTAAATATCAACCTACATTCACCAGAAGAGATGAATAATTCACTATATAAATAAGAGAGTACATGTCTATAAAAAATTATTGTTAAGCCCGTCCCACCCCACCCTACCCCGCACTTACAAAAGCTCTAACACACCATGCGCCACATACATTATAGCCTACTTCGCTCCACCCCATCCAATTACTATCCCTGACTAGATTATTTTTCAGTGAATGCATTATGAGTCAGTGACCCCCTCCAATTAATAATTGTCTGGTAGTATGATAGTGACAATATAAAGGTTCTAATTTACTTTTACTATTTTTTGCCTTTTTATTTATATGAGGTTCTCTGGTAATATTTATTTTTGTTTTCTACTATTATAAAAACATGAGTGAAAGTTTGGTATCATCATGTTAGCTTATTGACATTATTTTGTGTGGTGATGGCATTTTAGTCATTTTATTACGTAGTTGATAGTAGTAATTTTTTATCAATTTCTCTGAATAGTTGCATGATGATATAAGAGACCCATCATCAATAGTCATTAATAAATGTGAATATAATTTACGTTAGTATAAATTAAATTTATTTAAATAAACTACTCTTCAATTACAATTGATTAGTTTAGTGAAAAATTTATTTATTTATTGCTTCTTAATATTTATTTCAATTTGGAAAAAAGAAGTTCAAGGAAAATTCTTGTGGACAAAAATAAATGAATAAATTTGTATAGCTTTACTAAAGGTAATTCATTTATTCAAACAAGTCTTTTAGTCTGTTTGGATTAACTTAAAAGTCGGTTAAATCTACTTTTAAGTTACTTTTAGATTTTAAGGCTGTTTGACAAAGTTAGAGCATGTTTGGATGGGCTAAAAAGTTTGTCAAACCTTTAAGTCATTTTTAGTTCTTTGAGAGTGTTTGACAAAGTTAAAAAAAACTTAAAATAAGTTAAAAACCAAAAGTAGGACCTCCTCTCTGTTTATTTTTTTACTCAAAAATCATTTAAAGTTTGAGTTTTTATTTATTTTTTAACTTAAAAACTACTTTTTCCAGCTTATCCAAACGGGCTTTTAAAAATAACTTAAAATAAGTTTAAAATCAAAAGTAGGACTTTCCCTACTTTTTTTTTTACTTAAAAGTCATTTAAATTTTGATTTTTTAATTTTTTGAATTAAAACTGCTTTTTCAACTTATCCAAACGGGCTCTTAAAAATAACTTAAAATAAGTTTTAAAAAATGACTTAAACTAAGTTAAAAACCAGAAGTAGGACTTTGTCTATTTTTTATTTTTTGACTAAAAAGTCATTTAAGTTTGACTTTTTATTTTTTCGACTTAAAAGCAATTTTTTTCAAGCTAATTCAAACGGACTCTTTATTTACTGTAATTATTTCATATATATATATATATATAACTTGAATTATCAATTATTGTGACTTTTTTTTATGTAGTTTTCAGTTATGTAAATTTTATTTTAATTGAAAAAACTTAAAGATTTCATACCCAAATATATATTACTTTTCGTATAGTTTTTGAATATCTAATTTTTTTGTTTAAAATACAGAATTAATGTAATCTAATTTAACTTTGAAATTAGTCAAATTAACTTTCGGAAAATACAACATGATAACTAAAAATGGACGTATCATTAAATCATGTACTCATGGTAATTAATATACTTTAATATAATTAAACACTCAACGAGGTTAAGTTTTTTACCTCTATTTTATTTAAGGGATAAGGGTCTAAAAAATACCCTAACTTTGGTCGAATTTGCTGTTGCGATACTAAACTTTCATGAGGACCTATTACCTCCCTAGACTATTTAATACCATATTTTAAACATATATATTTTCCCACGTGGACGTAAAAAATAATGCAAAATTATAAATAGTAATGTGTCCACATGGGCACATATATACCTTTAAAATACACTATTAAATAGTTCAGGGGGTAAAAAATATACTATTAAATAGTCTAGGGAGGTAATAGGTCCTCATGAAAGTTTAGTATCGCAACAGCAAATTCGATCAAAGTTGGGGTATTTTTCAGACCCTTGTCCCTTTATTTAACATAGTCTAACTCTACACAAAAATTTATAACAAATTTTGATATTAAAAATATCATACATTTGTATGACGATAAAACTTTTGAAAACTTGTATTCTTACTTATAACCTAATATCTTTGGGACTATAAAAATTTCTTATTAAAGTTAAAACTGTAAAATTAATATACTTTTAATTATTTAAACTTAATTCTTACCAATATAGAAAATCTATCATTATCTAAAAAATAGATTAATAAAAAATAATAAACAAATTAAAACTAAAGACATTATAAAAAATGTATTAAATTAACAAGTAATTAAGAGATAAACGGATTGTTGGACCCGTGCTAGCCCCCCAGTATATATATAACGTTTTTATTGCTAAATAATTGTACCTTATTTGAGACAGTGACCTGCTCCAAATTCCAATAAATATTTGTCCAGCATTTATGATAGTGACAATATAAAGGTTCTAAACTTTTATTAAATGCTGCCTTTATATTTTTATAGTTAGGCCTTAGTTGAGTTGTGTAGCAAAATGGAAATTGAAATCTTATGCACAAAGCTCATTAAGCCATTTTTACCTACTCCTCCTCACCTTCAGCATTACAACCTCTCTTTCTTCGACCAAATATCTGAGAAAGAACACGTCCCGATTGTTCTTTTCTATGCTAATAATAATTTCATCAACAACTCCACTATCGATGAGCGAATTGAACAATCTATTTCAAAGATATTAACTCATGTTTATCCTGCAGCAGGAAGGTACGATAAAGATGAATGTTCGATTCTTTGTCTTGATCAAGGTGTTTCCTACACTAAGGCCAAGGTCAATTGTAAGCTTGATAATTTCCTAGAGAAAACACGCAAGGACCTTAGTCTTGCATCTTTATTTTGGCCACATGTAAACAAAAATATAGATAAAACTAATTTAATGGTTTCACCAATTGTAACGGCACAAGTAACCGTGTTTGAATGTGGTGGCCTAGCAGTCTCATTAAGTGGTTCACACCCTGCAATGGATGGTTTCTCAGATTTTAAATTTGTTTTTGAGTGCGCAAAAGTGTGTAAAATGGAAACTCCGGTTGAAAAAATTAATTTTCTAAGCTTCAATTTGGGTAATATTTTCCCAACAAGAGATATATCGAGACTTTTCAAGTCAACCTACACTCCAATTATACACCAAGATATTATTGTTAAGAAATTCGTTGTTCGTGAGGCTGCTATGTCAAGGCTTAGAAAAAAATGCATTGATGAATCATGTGGAGCTTTGACTTTTCAACCGTCAAGGGTTGAAATTACTACAGCACTCCTTTGGAGGGCTTTCATTGGTGCTTCAACAATCATAAATGGGTATGTCAGGCCTTCTCTAATGGACTTTCCTTTGAATTTGCGTTCTAAATCATCTTTACCTCAAGTGAACAACTCTATGGGAAATTTTAGAATCGATGTTCCAATAAAATTCATACCAGGGGA
>JAJOOR010032246.1:0-12094 GCA_036250505.1 Solanum acaule | reverse complement strand
GAGAATATTCGCTTTTCCTATTAGCGAAATGAGTCCAAGTGTATATCATCTACAACTACATCTTGATGGACAACAACTTGTTTCCTTCAAAAGTACCGTCAACATTAGTAAAATTGCAAGTAATACCATGATAAGAAAAACAATGTTAACTGAATTTTTTTAATGAATAAATCAAACAAAGAAGCTATGGACCTAAATTTATTATATCGTGAATTTCCAGAACATTTTATATGGTCAACAACAGATAAAATGTGAACACATCGTAAACGAGGTCATGTTATTGGACGTGTAGTGACATGTCATCCAACTAAAGGAGAAAGATACTATCTTAGACTTCTTTTAATGAACGTAATAGGGCCAAAATCATATGAAGATCTGTGAACTGTAAATGGAGTACAATATAATTCATTTAGAGAAGCTGCAGAAAAAAGAGAACTATTACTTTGTGATAATAATTTGGTAGAATGCATGTCTGAAGCTGCAAGTTATCAAATGCCATCCAGTTTAAGACAACTATTTGCTATGTTATTGATTTATTGTAATCCAACAAATCCTGGAGAATTATGGGAAAGATTTGAAAGCCCAATGTCTGAAGATTTCAAAAAAGGTTCGAACATAAATGTAAGAGAAATACGTTATAAAGTATTAAATTATATTTCTACTATATAGAAGCATGATGAGGTAGGACGACCACAGCTTAATCTTATTGTACATTGTGCAATAAAAGTTAGACAAATTTGTACTTTTTAGTTATTTAAAACAAAAGTAGGGGTATTTTTGTCTTTTGGATCAGTTCTTTCTTCTTAGGAGCTTCTTGATCATTCTTCCCTTTCCTTCTTTTCTCTTTAATTTCTCTCTCAAACCCAGAAGAAAGGCTAAGGTCAAGCAACTATATGAATATAATAAGGAAGTTTAGAATTAGGTTTGTTTAATCCTCTTTAAGTTTTCATCTCAGATCAAATATGATATTACTATTTTGAGCTTCGTCGATTTATTAGGGTGTACAAGGCTTTGGTGACTGAATAAGACTCGTACGGCCTTCCGTTGAGCTACTACTTGACCAGGTCTAATCCTATTATCTTTTCTCTTCTTATATTTTACTTATAAATTATTCTTATTTCCCGTTTAGATGATATCAACTAGGAATTTACAACTGGAAAGTGGAAATTTACATATTTCTGTGTGGATTTTTTGTTGACTTTTGTTATAATCAAAAACTTATACAACTACTATTGTTGAACTTTCTGACAAGATGTTAGTTATGTGTTTGGATTATGAATTTTGATACCTACTTCCTCGATTTCAAAAAGGATGTCTCTTTCCTTTTTTGCAACTCTTTAATTTTCAATTTCCACGCAACAACAACATGTTTAACACCACAAGATTAAAGGATAGTTTGGTACATTCTACATATTTCTTACTTTCTTAAACTTCACGCCAAGTCAAAATTAGGCCAACAATTTGAAATGAAGAATATATATGATATTTCTTTATTCCTTTCTACGCAAATCAGGGGTGGTTGGTTTCAGCAAGATAAAATTTGGTTCAGACTTTCGAGCTAGAATCGTGAGTTGTGATGAGAGTTTTGTGCTGCACAATGATTTTATTTTGTTCAACGAGTTCACTAAAAGTAGAACGTTTAGATTGCTGCACCATAGAGATTTTGCGTGACAAAAAAAACGTTTTAAGAGTGTTACTACTTGCTATAAGTATTTGCATCGTGGTGTTGGCCCTCTGCCAAATATCTGTCATGTTTACCCAACTTTTCTGAGCTTTCTCCCGCCTCTTTTTTGGTCTCTCTCTTGGTTTGTTTTCTCTGAATTATGGAGTCACGATCTTTTTTTTTCTCACTCAAATTAATACTCATGGTCTGTAGTATCTTCATCTCGACAGCTTCATATTATCAGCTACAATATGGATACTCGAAGCCGTTTTCAAAAGGGAGATTTTGAGGTTTTAAATGAATGGCTTACAAATACCAATCTTTGATCCATTTAAGGTATCATCACCTTCTCCCCATAAGCTACTTCTATTTTCAGTGTTTCCCTTATTTGTTAGAAGTATTACCTTGTTTGCAGCTTGCCACTAGAATGAATATAGGATTTTTCAAAATCAACTTAACAAAGCTAAACATGAAGGCATGTACTTCTTACCCTTAGCAAGTATACGAGTCTCTCTGATTATAGATAGATACCTTTGCAATTCTAATTAATATTATCTAAAAGACTTAATGTTTAAGCAAAATAGAATGGTCAAACAAATGTATTAGTAGTTCCATAAATAGGGTTTGGAGTGTGTTTCACAAATGAGTTATGCCACCTTATCCAATGAACTAAATGACCCCTAAGTTTATTATGGTCCTTGATAATTTGTAACGAATGTCATGTTTCCTGTATCTTTATTCACGTTCAACTATATGCTTTTTTTTTCATTTTTTCTAGCTTTGTAATGAACCTTTTAGTTCTCTTTATCTTCTTGGTCTCTTTTCATTTTTTCAGTTGTGTTCTCTCATCATAAGTATGTTGTTCTCTAAATTTTTCCCAATTTTCTTCTCATTCTTTTGTCATTTTTTTTTTATTTTTTTTTTTTGTATTCGTGCCTTTGTTGAATTTTTGTTTGTACTGCTTATAGTCACATTGTTGTCATTTGTATTTGCTTAGCACGGGCCCAACATCATAGGATCGTCGTTCCCATGCCAAAGGTAGAAAACCTCAATATTAAGTTTAATGAGAAAAGCATGAGATATATTTGTTTATGTTATCAGACATATGATGGCATTTCAATATTTAGCTTACTCCTCTTTTCCTTAATTTATATGCTTTCACTTTTTATTTTATGTTCTTTGCGAACTTTCAGCTTAAACTCATTCCTCCCTTCTCTCAGATCTGTGTGGTTCAGCCTCTGTTTTTGTGTTTCAAACTTCTTTGTTTCTCTGATGAGGAACCCAAAAAGTAGCACTTGAGAAAGGAAGAGGCGAAATTGTGATAACTCGTAGAAAGGTGGGTCTTTGTACACTTTTTATTAATCTGTAATGTCATCTTAGTTAGCACGGGGTGTTTAAAATTTCACATCATAGTTACGAATTGGTTCTTGAAGGGATTTAGATAAAAAATGAATATGAAGAAGGAGATTTTAAAAATTAGAAGGGGACGGAAGGAAATGTTACCTGGTGATACCTACTGGAATTTGCTCTAACCAATTCACTAGGCATATATATTGGAATTTAATAGCATTTTCAAATGTTCCTAATTATAGTCTAATATCTGCTTTCAAGTGTGGAAGTCTTATATCCTTTGCACATAACATATTTGATGGAAGTCTCGTTTGAACATTTAAAGAACGGTCCATTAGTTCTTAGCAATCTATGAGACTTGCTTATTCATACACAATCAAATTGTGTCCACGTATGAAATATCTAAAACTTGAGATTTGTACTTCATACAATAGCCTAAAAATCTTTTCACTATAGGAAAAAAAACATCAGCTTTTATGACTATTTCTATATATTTTTGTACTTTTAACAAATTTTATAGAATTGTGCCACACTCATATAGGTAACATGAATGCGGTTGAAACAAAATTGTAGGTGGTAATTTACTCACCTATAGTGCTTAATCATGCATAACGCTTAATTTTTACATCTCCTTTCTGATTTTTGGATTATAGAGAATGGTGAGAACTGTATAGTGCAAGTTTTGAGAATTTTTTTAGTTTTCAACGGTGGGAGTTTTATCAGATGCAAGGATTATACCTCACTCTCTACAATTGGATCGTCTTTTTTGGATGGTAATTGGAATAGCATTTGGAATTCTTATTGGTTTTGCACATTGTATTTTTTTAGCAGTGTGCCACTTATAACTCGGCAATTTGGAGCTTAAATTGTATGCATTTTTCATTCGTGGTGCTTACATTAAGATTATTGTTAAGTTAAATTGTTGCATTCGCACCACAAACCAAGAAAAGGACTTCTTGAACTAAACTACATTTTGCCATAACAAACAATGTTCAGTGATAGCCCCACTTAACTATGGTTTCTTCCATAAAGGCCTCATTCCCGGCCTCTGCTTTGAACTGTATGTTCGTTTAACTTTCCATCTTTTATTTTGTAATGTTAAGTATGATTTGGATCGGACACAAATTCAGAATTTGAAATCAGTTTGTTCATAATGAATGTCGTCTTTATTTATATAGTTCTTCGACTTCCTTTTTCATATAATGTAAATGATCAAGTCGAAAGAAATCAGTTCAATTGAACATGTCGATCTTGCTTAAATCATTCCCTAGGATTGTCTAGAAATTTTACTTGATTAAGATTAGTGTATATGTTTTCTGTAAACACTTTTCAAGTCCAACGTGTTAAATTGATGAAATAGTTTTCTCTTATGCAGGGGCTGTATTTGGAACGGCATACATGTCGTTCACGATGGTTTGGTTCACAAAAAATTCTCGATTGGACCTGTGGCCAATGTACATTATCTTAGGACGGTGACTGCAGCTCATTCAATAATTTTAATCACACTTAGTGCGACTGTTAAGTAGTACGATTAATATTAGAGGTTGGCAAGATATTCTAATGCATTTGTTTGATATCTGAATTTACAGCTTCATCATTCAGAGAAGTTCAATGGTGTCCCATTTGGCTTGTTCTTAGGACCTAAGGTGTTTTTTGCACTACTCTTAGTGTTAATAAGAACTGTAAAATTACACACAACATTGTTTCTACAGTAAACAAAAGTAGTACTATTACAACATAAGAGAAAACACTAAGAATGGATTAATGATGATTGATGCAAGAACTGTGGATTAATGGTGATTGATGCAGGTACTGGAAGAAGAAGGGGTGATGGAAGAGTTGGAAAAGGAAGTAAATCGAAGGACAAAACTTTCAAAAGGATCATGAATGATTGATCACATTGTTCATAAGCATAAAAGTCATTTCACAATTCTTATCAATGGAGGAAGGGGATTTTTGATGTATTTGACAGTAGCGAAAATGTAGCTCTATTGATGAAATGAATTTGTATTTATTTAGGCTCTTATTCAGTAAGAAAAAAAAGTATATTATATTAATTTATTATATATTAGAAGATATAGTATATATGCAATGTCTTGTCTCCTCTCTCTTTTTTGTTGCCAATTCAAGGCTAAAAAGAAAGAGGGATGTTGATGTCCTCTTTTTTGGGGGAATGACAAAAAAATGATATTCCAATCAACGTGGGAGATTTATCAAATGCAAGGCTTATATATCTCACTTTTTACAATTGGATAATCTTTTTTGGTTGGTAATTTGAATAAATAATTGGAATTCTTATTAGTTTTGCACATTGTACTTTTTTTAGTAGTATGTGTTGCAATTGGTAAAATATTGTTAGTTTCTCTTCTTCATTGTTGGAAGAGATCCATTTCCATATTTTAATTATTGATATTACTTGTCTTTTGTAGGTATTCATCTTAAACTTCTCCATACAATAGTTTTTGGAATGATAAAAAAGTTACTTGCTAAGCTGATGACTACAACTTTTACTCATTGAAAATGATGAATTCAAATGTGCTTATGAACATATTTTGTTGTAGATAAAAGAATCCAATGATACATGTACATATGTGTTTTTGCGATAATTATATATTTAACATATGTATATAAAGATGTCATGTTTTGTTGTGTTAGTATTACATCAAAATCCAACATATTGGGTCCGTGCTTAGAACGGACATCGCTTATCTAGTATATAAGAAGGGTCATGAGTGCTCAGCACATCTCCAATATCTTGAATATCTTTATATAATTCAATATGAAGAACACTAAGCAAAAAGAATTGATAAATTTATTATTAAGAGTGAAAATTAGAGAGGGAAAAGGTATGGATAATTACTCCTCATAAATTGGCATCGGAAGAGTTTGTGTTGTAAATGTATATTCATTAATAAAATATTTATTTATAGTAAATTAAATAATTTACTTTTATAATAAAATAATTGATTTAAATGAGAAAAATGTTCAACAAAAATAAATATAAATTGAGGTCATAAAGAGGTGTCACATCACCTTATCTATATTTCTTTTTTTATTATAGATATAGATTTTGTAACTCATGAAATATAATTAGAGGTAATATTATTTTAATTACTAAACAATTGATAAACCTATTATTAAGAGCGAAAGTCAAGTCAGAGAGGTGTAAGATATGAATAACATGGTATTGTACTTGTGTGCCGTGAGTTTGCATCTATGCTAATTTCTGATGGAAGAATCAATTTTTTATTACAATCCATAAACAATCAAAACAAAATCAGTTTCCAAAAAAAAAAAAACTTTAGAAATTCAAAACCAAGTTTGCACAAACACACAATGAATCATCATTAATATTCGTGGAAATAACCCCCTAGAAACGGAAAGTTGTGCATCAAAACTCTAATAGTCTAAAATAAGAGAATGCAATTTCAAAATCAAAGAAAACATAAGTCTAAAAAGGTATGGGTTCGAAGAAATGGACTAAGAAGATGAGGAATCTATGGCAACCACAAGAAGTAGCTCACCCTTGGATTCAGATATTGCGCGTCTCACAATTAAGGTCTTGAAGCAGGAGCGGAGCTACAGTGGTGTCAGGTGTCCGGTTAGACACCTTTCGTTGAAAAATTATACAGTATATATAAGTAAAATGGTACCCTAAATTACTTACTCCCTCCATTCCATATTAATTTAATTTTTGAGGTGTTTCACACCCTTTAAGAAAAGTAGATTAAGACATAAATTGAACATAGTTTTCCATTTTTACCCTTATTAATTATTGTCAAATTTATGATTAAAATAACTAAATATTAATTAATTACTAATTTCAATACTAACTAATGAAGGGTAAAATTGAAATAACACTCTAAAAATAGTCTTGAAAAGTAAACAACTAAGTTAATTTGAAAAATGAAAAATGCCTTAAAATTTAAATTATTATGAAATGAAGGGAGTATTATAGTTTGGACACCTTGAGAACATCAAGCATGTGTAGCCTAAAAAAGGGAGAGCGGGGAGCGCAAGTTTGATTCTCATCAGCAACATTGTCATTTATGCCATTTTTTATATTTTGAAAAGGAGCTTTTTTTTAGTTACTTTCTAAATCTAAATAATAGTTAATAAATCTATTATTAGAAATAATTCGAAATTAATATTATTTGATAAAATAATCCTTAATTAGGTACAATTCAAAAATCTAAGAAAAACAATTAAAAATTTAGCAGCCAATCAAAATTTTAATTGATTTGAATATTTTTTTTAATTAAAATTTTAAATAAAACTTAATTTTTTTAATATTTAATTTAAGTTAATAAACAACCCTGAAATTTTATATAAAACAACTACAAGCAAAAAAGGCTCCATATAGAATTTTTTTTTAAGAAAACTTGTTTGATTGTATTCTTTATTTTACATGACTCGTTGTTACTGTCCTCATCACTTGAAACGTAAAAATGATGTCATTCTAAGTTGAATTTTCTCTTTTTTTTCTCTTTTTTTTTTCTTATGTCCGATCACGTTATATTAAACTAAATATACACATTAAAACTAAATATTATGTAGTTAACTTTTTTTTGTACATTTAAAAGAACTTTAATTATTAATATTACGTAGTTTGATTTTAAAATTTTCAGTACACCCATTCATTATTTTTTTTTAACTTATGCAATTCTTGGACACCCTTCGTAAACTTTCTAGCTACGCCACTGTCTCGAAGTAGTTGCCTGAATATGCCTTGTACTTAACAAAGAAAGAGTAACAGTACACAAACACAATGGACTAGTAGTATCATCGTCTAGTTTCAGTTATACGAAATATGAATAGACAACCACAACTTAGTAAAAAAATGACATACAATTATAATCACAATTACACTTAGTCCAGACTCCAGTCCTCACCTTGAGTTGTTATGCACAATAAACATGGACAATCACATCACAACAAGTCAATTCGGTTCTCTCATGGAACCTGCATACAAATTGTTAGTTGTTGGCGTGGCACCCGATCCAATTGTTAGTATGTAACTGTGTGGCACCCGATTCAACCATCAAACACACATCAAAATCACAACCACAATGAATAGCAATCGCACTTGACACCCAAGTAACATAGTCATTGCATGCAATGGACCACATTTAACATTTCAAATGACGTCTTTTCTTTTTCCCTAGTCATACCTTATCATGCATGCAATACAAGTGTAGCAGCTAACAAGCACATATAACATAAATGGAAAAACAAGTGATCGCCACCTACCTTGAATCAAGCTTTGAAAGCTCAATTAAACATTAGTCTTCTCTTCGTTATGAATTTTGACTTGTTCTTGATCTAAAACAATAGCAAATGACATATTCAATAAGTAATGGCCTAACAAAAATACCTAAATTATAATCAAATTCAGGCCATTCTCATGATCATCCCTACCCAACTGAGGATTTTTCTACCATCAATTTAAGCTAAACCCTCCTCTAAAGTTAGCCAACGAGGATTTCAAGACCTAAGAATCATGGTACCAAGGTATGGGAGTCATTAACTTACTTCTATCGATGAAATTGACAAAAATTGGTTGCAATTTGCCCCATGTCACCCTTTTCTCTCTCCAAAATGAGTATGCAGAATTATGAGAGGTTTAGAAATAATTTCTACATACACTCACGACTAACCCCGCTATAACGGTCCAACCCGTTGTAGCGGCTCTGCCATAGCGGGATCACCCACTATAGCGGGAATAAATTACCTCGTTATAGCAGCGTGCCATAGTGACTTGCTCAAGATAGAAACTAGAAATTCTCCTCAAAAGTTCACATTTTGCTACACACCTTTAAACCTTAACGTTCCAAACTAACCCTTTCATGCCAAGTTCAATATCGGGAGTTTTACTTACCCGAATTCACTTTCGAAAAGCCTTACGACTCAATAATGTCTAAGCTAATAGAAAAATCAACCGCACTTAGACACTTTACCCTATCCATTCCCATATTGCCTTAGATCCTGCAGCGCTTAGATTCTGTTTAAGACTAGTCTAGCCTGAAATTTTTGAATCACTACTCCAAGAATTTCTTACCCAATTTCTTCTACCAGTAATTTACTCATAACGATCGGAAGGATGGTTATAGCACCTGTCACAATAATATTAATTTCACTTCAAACAAAAATGTGAAATATAAAATCATTCGTAAAATATTAATATGTAAATAACTTTTTTGGATAATCACAAAGGACAACATGTGTATTTACCATAAATCATAATTTTAATATTAACATTAGTATATACTGATGAGAAAGTTTTTTCATATTAGAATAACCCCTTCATAATATTATATTTGGGAAAATTATTACACAAACATAAAAAGAAAAGGAAAAAATCCAATGTAGAAAACTAAAAAAGAAAGAGGATTTCATTCAAATTGTCTCTTTCAAAATTTCCAACCTCCCTTCTCTCCAATCTCCATTCCTTATCTTTTGGAAGTTGGAGGGACTATAATCTTATGCAATCCATTTATACTTATTTGTGGATAAGATTTATTTTCAATAACAAATTGTGTCAACTCATTTTCTCTCATATTATACGTGTAATAGTAGTAGCTCATGCAAATTAAGGTGTCCCTCTCTCAATTCTCTTCATCCAATCCCATAACTCCAACGAAGGTACTAAAAAGACTTCACCTTTACCTTTCAATTCCTTTTTCAAGAACTCAGCGATGCTAAATTTGGTTTTTGCTTATTGATTCTTGACTGTATTTTAAGGTTTGTATTGGGATCATCTTGTTTCTGAGTTCTTTGTGATTTTCTTGGTCAGATTGTTTTGGGGCGAATTGGATTTTCTGTAGAGTGAGTAATGCTTGTTTTGTTGATTGCAGAAATGGGTTTATTTGGGATTTCATCGGAATTTCTTTTTTTCAAATTTTTGCTGTGTATTCTGAAATTTTTGGGTCATTTTGTGTTTCTATAGTTCTCTTATGCATGTGTTTTTATGTTCCCTTCTTCAACCCTTGGATTGGTTGTGGCATTTTTTTAATTTTTTGATAACTGTGGTGTCCTGGTCAGCTTTGGTGCTCCTAGACGTTCCATGTGATATTTGCTGCCTCTCACCAGCAACATGTAGGTAACTTTGTCCACCGAGGCTTGGATAAGGCTAGTACAGATAGAAAGAAATCACCTTGTGTTTTTTTGTCTGTGCTGGAATTTGTGAGACCTCATGATTCTCAAATCACTTTGCAAATTCAAATGTTAAGAAAAGCATGTTGATATGCACTTTAATAAATAGTTCTGATTCTTTGGGGGAGGGATTGTGGTTGGGGTTAAGGAGAAAGGGAAGGAGGAGAGCAGGGTAGGTTCAGACCTTGCACCTATGGATGTCTGAGACTCACATGATGAGTTCCATCAAGTGAGTCCGACGATACAACAAACACCTCGATTCCAAACTAATTGGAGTTGGCTAAACGAATCCTCTATCTACATTGCACTCTATTTGCAACCATTTTATTTTCGTTACTAAATAATTAGCCTTCAAGAAACTAATCTTGATCTTTACTGATTGATCTCAGATTCTCAATCCTTTTTTATTTTGAATAAATTTTCTGTAAACAATGGATGTCTTGATGTTGATTCACTGTGTATACCTCTACTGTTTTAGCAAACAAGGTCATCCTTAAACCTGCAACTTACTTTCGATTAGTTGCATAGGCTATAGAGGTAGTATCAGCACCATTTAAGCTTTGATATTTCCCTGCAGTCTGTCAGCTTCACAATTTTGTTACTTCGTCCCTTCAGGGACATCTGATACAGTTTTATAGCTCTTTGCAAAAGAGTTCAACCAAACACACTGATATAGGAGGAATAAATTGCATGAAAAAGTCGTAGATCTTAATAGTTATGCCTTCTGTTCTTTAGTGTTTCGCACCAAAGCCAGACCTTGATCTATATATTGTACTTCCAAATTTGCTAAGTTAACACTACCCTTTCTAGTTAATTTGTTTGTTGGATTTGAGGAGCTTCAACAGTAAGCCTGTTTACATATTTTCTAAAGCCAATCAAATATACCAATATTCAGTTAGCTAGCCTTTTCATGTTTTCAGGAAATTACATGGATGATTTTAGAAAAGAAAGGTCCAACTGTGAAAAATCTCGCAGGAAGTCGGGAATGAAGACCCTTATCAGAAAAGAGTTGTTGCATCCATTCTCAATCAAGGTATAGTTAATGTGATAACATGTTACTCAATCTCTTCCAATTTATGACACCCTTCATAGTTTGGAACGTTTCAAAATGTTTGACATCATTCTGTTCTTATACAACATGCAACTTTCAAGAATAGAAATCCATTAAACTATTTGACTTTAAACTTTGATGTGATGTTTTCTCTATCGACTAACTTAGTAACCATTCAGTTAGTATTTCTCCTTCATTATCATGTATACAGAATATAAGTATATTAACATCTTAAACTCTGGCCTGTTGGGAAAATCACATTATGTTGTAGATTCTCTACTTTTCAGTATACTGCTTGTATATGGGAGATTTTCTCACTGTTAATTAAATTATTTCCCTTTAAAAAAAGGGATCTGAAATACTTCTGTCTACCATAGGGCTACCCCTTGTTTTGAAAGTTTTTTTTTTTTTTTAAGTTTACAATTGGTATTGCACCTGTTCTGTGTCTGTCCTACGCATGTTTCCGAGTATCAGTGATTGTTGTTAAAATTTGAAAGCTTTCATGATTGCAGGAAAAAGATCTAGATGATAAGATGCCACTGCGACCAACACCAGAATCTAGCCTCTGTGCCTTCTGTGTGAATGGTAATAGCTGTAGAACTGTTCGCGCAAGAACAAAACTGATGAACACTGTTTTAGAAAGAGGGAGGCCCGAGGAAGCCCGGCTAACTTTTGATAGCTTGATTAAAGGAGGACATAAACCATCTCTAATTACATACACTACCCTCCTAGCAGCTTTGACAGTCCAGAAGCGTTTTAATTATATCCATTCCATTATGGCTGAAGTGCAAGAAAGTGGTATGAAGCCTGATCCAGTTTTCTTCAATGCTGTTGTTAATGCATTTTCTGAATCTGGGAACATGGAGGAAGCAATGAAA
>JAJOOR010032245.1:0-13136 GCA_036250505.1 Solanum acaule | reverse complement strand
ATGACATAGTATAAGAAAGAAATTACTTCCTTTCCCTACTCTTTCATTAATTACCAAAAATCCCTTTTTTTAGTGTTTTTCGGATACATAATATAGCATTGTGGATACTTAATATAGCAGCGCGGATACTTAAATTATTAAGTTGTTAGCAACACGGATACTTAATTAAGGGGCGGATGCATAATATAGCAGCGCGGATACTTTAATTAATAACGGACGGATACTTAAACTAATAAAGTATCCGGTTAAGTTGAATTGGGGGAAAATAAGGGATTTTTGTATTTTAGTAAAAGAGTAGGGAAATATTGAGAATAGGTAAAGAAGTGTTGTGTATTTAAGTAATTTTTCCTTAATTATTACTTGAAGTTTGATGACTTATCAAGATTAATTTCAGATATTTTCTTAATTATGTTATCGATTTGACAAGACCTAATTTCAGACACTCTTTACTGAACTTGTAATCTTAGCGAAGCTTCAAATATATAACGGTTTGTCAAGACCAACTTTAAATATATATTTTTTTACTAAAGTTACAACCTTGACAAAGTCAAACTTCAGACATTTTCACATAATGAAGTCGGGACATTTATTTAGCTAAGCTTCATGGATTTTCGCGTGAAGTTCATATGAACAAAGTTTTAACCAGAGTCATCAACTTGTTCTTCGAATTTCAACAACCAAACACAGTTTAATATCCAAATCTATCTCGAATAAACTTAAACTTGAAACATAAGCTCCATATATCACACACATATAATATTTTATATCAAATTTTAAGCATTGTTGCCAAAATATATAAAATGTATATCAAATGTATAATGTTACATATCAAACTTTTGAACACTACTATAAAAAATAATAGTAATTTAAATTATGCAACTAAAAACATTTTAAAAAAAATTGACTATATAAATACAATATAGTGTCATGAATTGTACTTTATCCCTTTTTATTATGTCCTTTTCCCTTTTTATGCAACAAAATCTCTCTCTATATATATATATTTATATATACCACATCCAAAACTAACTATTAAAAAACATAAACTCATGACCAAACTTTTATCAATTAATTCTTTCTTATGGACATTTCATAAAAGCCATTTTAGTTTATCATTTGACATATATATAATAAAATAAAAATAATAAAATACCAATTATTATTAGTGGTTGAAAAACATGTTGGATTTTATCTTATTAGTTGTCAATAATGTTAGATGCTGTTCCAATTTAATAATTAGACAATGTAAAAATAGTAATAAAGGCAGACATAAAATCATAAAACGGTATTTGTGACCATATATTGTCTATAAAAATAACAAGAAAAATCCAATCTCATATTGTCATATTAATTGATTGACATTTTTTTTTTCTTTCTAAATACATTGATTCTTCCAAAGATAAGGGACAAACAACACTTTCTTTTTATCCAGATAAGGTAGTATTTGATTTCTTTGTGGTCTTTTTTCTTATCAAGAATTTATATTTGAATTGGTTGAATCGTCTTATCTAATAAATAGTTTAAATTATTAGAGATTAGACCAGTAAATTATTACGCTTTCTTTATAGGATGGATGCTTTAAAGTTGAATTATTGAATATTATATCTTGATCACTTTCCTTTTCAATAAAATGATTGCTTAGGGACTTTGATGTGCGATTTGCGTTGTTTTCCTTTAAATCGACTTTGGTTGGAAAACATTTTGTTTAGGTTTAGACTATATTATATTCATATACGGGAGTACCTTATTAAATTGTATGACTCGTCTACTTTGATTTAGCATCGAATTGAATTATATGAATCATTTTATTTAAAATTTTAAGTTGTTACATAAATTTAATAACTTTTATTTAATTGTATAAGTCTGACCATCGTAGCTTTATTTTAAACATTGTATTTATCTTTAAAAAAAATTGTTACGCGTAAATTATTGATTTAGAACACAATTATTCAAAAGATTATCAAAATTCATAAGGGATAATACATAAACGAACGCTCAAACTTGGAATCAGATGCTTTGTTGACAAATAAGATCTCCAACTTTCAGTATGCACATTTTGATACTTCAACCCGTCTTACTATGTCAGATGAATACTCCAACTTACAAAATGATCATCTAGAGGCACCTTCAAAATCTATGTGTCACGTCATCATTGACGGATTTCCACAAAACACATTGGGCACGAGTTGAAATGTTTAGTTGTCAGTTATTACTTGTCAGTTGAGACTAAATTAAGGTATCTAGATATGCACCCTCAAAACTGAAATGCTTAACAATAAAAAAAGGAAATTCTGTTAGAGCGAGAGTTGCTCTCTCGAAAATCTGTGCTTACACACTTACCATTCGTGTCGTGCTTTCGACCCGGATTTGCATTGCTACTTTCCATTCTACTTAATTATCTTAAAACCAAATTAAAATATATATTTATATATTATAATATATATAAATTTCAAATCCTAATTTCACCAGCCTTTATTTATAATTTTTAACTAATAAATAAGGAGACAGCTATTTTCCAACAAAATACATGTAAGTGGATATTATAATGCCACGTATGAAAAGTAAGTTGATAGTCTTCAAATAATAAAATCGTATAATAAGTACTTTTTTTTCCATTTCACTTTTAATTGCTTTAAAGTTGCGCTCGTGCGTATTATCCCCACTTGTTGAGTTATTTGGAAGTTCGAAACCTAAATGACATTGGAAAAAATTAAATGAATCGAAATAATGAAAAAAATAAAAAATCATCCAAATTACCCATAGCGTAATTTTTAATGCGTTATAAATGACATAGTTAACGATATATGTGCAATGGTTGTTAGATAATGGAATTTTGTTTTGGATCACTTGGTCGAAATATACAAGCTTAATAGGTTAAAAACACCCTCCCTAAATAATCATTGTTTTACGAATTTTATATATAAATCTCATCATGAATTTATATTAAGATATTCCATAGATTATGACATGTATGTATCAAAATCACGTTTAATAAGTGTTTTCAAAAATAGTTTCAAGTGGCAGTATAAATAATTAAAAAAATGAATAAATTAAGTCCGTGACAAATTATCATCATTTTGTGAGTATCATATCTAAATGAAAATTTTGATTATCTAATCCATCTGTTGATATTTACCTTATTTTGATTCATCAAATTAGTTAATCCATTTAAAAATTGGATTGATTTGAGCTAAATATGTGACCGAAATATTATATCCATGAGAAACATGTTCAAATAAATTGTTTAGCTTATCTTGACTCAAATCATCTCAATCCAAGTAACATTTATGAATTAATGACACACCTTTATTAACACGTACAATCCGTTTCAACCTTCAAAACTCGCTTATTTGACATCTCTATTGCAATCCCAATTTATTTTTTATGAATATTGCAAAAATATATATAATGTATTATTTGTGCAATTTCAAGATTTTAGGACTAACAAATAGTTTTGGGCTTAGTTTCCCTTTAAGACATTCATGTCCAGTTTGGTCTCATCATTGGGCCCTTTGGTGGGCTTCTAAACAACCAACTACACTGATTCAGATAAGTAATAAGTAAGTTCAATCAATCGAGGACAGTACTAGGACAACAAGTGTGATCTAATTCGCGATATAAATGTTATTTTAGTTATATAAATAAAAAAAAATAACAAAAGAGATTTTTGCAAGTTTATTTTCTCTATTTAAATGGTAACTTTGCATATGAAATCATTTTTGCTCGAATTCACTATAATATATTTGTATCATATAATAATTGAATAATTTATTTAGAGAGAATATTTCATATTAAATCCGCACACATTTTCCACAATATAGTCAAGTACATTAATGGTACTTTGCATCTATGTTGATTGAGAGGTTTTCCTTCTATAATCATGGAGTTCAGATTAATTTGTACGTACTTTTACTACAGGGTATCTGTTTACCTCTCGCCAACACATATACAACGGAAAAGTACTAATCACCTTCTGCTGCTTTTTCTTTCTGATGGATTTTGAATAAGAGACCTCGTGATTTCCTTTTATAATCTGGTCACACCCTTGAATGTTGTTGTCTTAGAGTTTTGAATTCACACAAGAAAGTCTCGATGTCAGTGAAACTCGAGATCGTATAAAATGTAGTTTTATTAAAATCTTATGGTATGTGATTCTTCCTTCTTTGCCTTTGGTCCATAGAACATGATCTGTAACATTTTAAACCTGGATAAGTAGTCCCACAAACACCATAACTCATGGACCAATCTTGATTCCTCCATTGTGTGGAATTATTATTAGTGAAAAGTCCATATGATCTAAAAAAAAACTAAGGGAACAGATGGGGACTTTTAAGAGAACAATAACCATGGAATTTAACTTTATATATAAGTGGTGTAAACTAAAAGAAACCTACACAACATGTCTCCTTTTTTGTATTTTGATTCATTAGAATCTAAGTAACATACAAAAGGGAGGGAGGCAAAAGTGGGGCCCTTATTGACACATGTCGAATTGTCATTGGTTTTGAAAAAACATGGTTAGGACCAATTGGGCCAAAGAGATAGTGCCCACACAAGTTGAATCATAGCCTATTGGACTTTCCTCTTTGTGGGCTTTAATGACACTTAGATATGAAACAACTCTATCACTTAATTAATACTTTTGATCATCCTTACCCATGAAATAGCTAACATCCTCGTTCCTTATTATCCACATGCATCATAGAGTCTTATAGATAATAATAATAATAATAATAATTTTTTTTTTAAAAAAAAGTGATATGTTATCAATAAGAACCTAGGATCTATCAGAAATAGTTTATCTGCCTCACAAAGATAAGAGTAAGGCCTACATACGTCCTACTCTTCATACTTCATTTGTAGAATCACACTGAATATGTTATTGTTGTTGTTTGTTATCAATAAGGATACATAAGGTAAATAATAATCCAATACCATTGCATAAATCAAGAACAAGGTAAAAGAGGAGATAATATGATTCATGGTTAATATGAAATCTAATAAATAAGAAGTCCAAGCCACATCTACTAACTAATTTTATAAAATCCAATAGCTTAAAATATGTATATTCTTTCAAATAAGTTCTTTTTAGATTTTATTTTTCTTAATAGGGTTTTATTGATGTGCACTCATATTAAATCTTTCACCAAGTTATAAAAAAAAACACGAAAATTTGATTAAATATAGGAGGATAATAATAAAACCATGATATCCAATCAAATGGATATAGCTAGAATCACCAAATAAAGTCAATATTTTGGACCAACAAATATAGAAAAAAAAAGTGGAGTTGTCAAAAATAGAATCGTACATATACTACTACAAAACAGGAATTAGCGACAGACAAAATTTCATAACTAAATATTAAAAAATTCATGTTAATCCCATTTAGCAATGGATTATCGACGAATTATAAGAAAACTTTATTAGGTAGGAACCCAAAAAATTCCGTAGCTAATTCCATATTTTTTTATCGCGATGTTGATTAACATAGCAAAGAAAATAACAAAAAGATTGGGATGTGGATAGTGACACTGCAAAGTCACTTGCTGAAAGCTCAATGCAATTAGTTAGATAAAGATGAAAATGCCAGGAAATTTTGGAAGTGAATGTTCAAAAAATAAATTCTATATATTGACATATATTGTAAATTAAATTATATATTTTTGTGACTTTTATACATGCTAAAAGTTGACAATACAATGATCTGTAAGAAAGATGTCATGATCACATCTAAAATTAACTAAGTAGATGTTATTATCTTTGGTCCCAAATATTATTTGTCTTTGTCAAATTAAATTTGCAGTAAATATAATAAGATGTTTTAGAAAAAAAAAGTACTTTTTTAAAAAATAAATCCATTATTCTTCCAATTAGTGATACATTAATTAAATAAGATTTTTATGTTGAAATAAAAGATAATTTAGACAAATATTCTTACAAATTAAGACAATCAAAATAGTTTATAAACATTTATTTATTTATAGTACCAAAAGTGTTTATAAAACAAAATCAACTAAAACTCATAAGTTGGTCGCCTCTAACTTATGATTTTAATTACAACGGGTAAGTATTTCTGGTTTGATCATACATTTTACAATTATACCCCTACTATATTTTGAGTCATCACCAAAATACTACTATTTATAACATAACTTTAAAAGAGAAATAAAAAATAATTTAGATTAATAATCGTCTAAGACAAATAATATAGATTGTAAATTTGTTTTTTATTTTTCACATATCCACGTTGGTATTAATATTTATATGAGATGAATGGTGACATTATTGGACTTTAATAAAAACTTATTTGCCCAATGCAAAACATGTATGATAAATATATTTGGACCATCACATCTTTAATGGACTTTAATAATAAGACGTACGTGTGTTGAGTTGTGAAAATAAATTTGGATGCTTTAATCCAACATATAATAATGTGGCCAACACTAAATTAAAGTATGGGACCTCCACCCTCTATAAATGCCCTAATTAAGATATTTCTTGAGTAATTTGAAAGAAGACAAAAAACGACTTATTAAATAATTCAAAATTTTAAGTTATCAAAATTCGAATATAATAAAATATTACATTTTTTGTATTATTTTTGAATAATGAATGAATACTTTGGTGTTTGTGTATATATAATAATAGGATTTCTATTTTCTTAAAGCGTACAAATTAAAGAATTTTAGTTTCGATTGTTATACTAAAAGAATGCAACGAACAACTAATTTTGTCGTTAAATTACAAAGATTGGTTGTTAATTTTATATGACAATTTGTAAAACTATTTTGTTAGACACGAGCTATTTAACAATAATTTTCATAGTGTTTTTTTTTAAATCTATTTTTGTGTGTCTCTCGGACATGACATTTTATGGTATTTATGTGCACCTATCATACGTAGAACTATAAATTCATGAGCAAATTCTAGTTTTTCAAATATTTATTTCTATCTACTAAAAATTATTTTTTTTAAATAATCAAAAAGGGATTAAAAAAAGAGTTATTTTGAAAAGTGGTGAATCTTGGATGATTTTTACTTTTTTTGGGTGGGTCAAATTAGAGAACCCCACAACAATTAAGAAAGCTAATCTCCCAAAAATGCATGCTTAATTAGGACTTTATCTTCTTCAAACAAATGACAATCAATAAGACAAGACTTTGCCTAATTATTGAAGTTAATTAATCTCTTATATCCACTAATTTGGCAACTTTTTACCAAATAACCCTTCAATAGTGTATTTCTACTATGGTGCATATTATACAACAATAGAAATAATAACACATTCAGAAATTTTTTACAAATTATGAAATATGAGAAAAGTAGAAAAGTAGAGCGTACGTAATTTAATCCTTATATATTAGATATAGAAAAGATGTTTTCGATAAATGCTCGATAATATTGAGTTATATTTTGTCAGGCCACAATCACTTCAATCTGAACCTATCATGGTTTTTTTCAGCTTTCATAAACTCCTTTTTCTTCTCTATCAAATATTGGAGGACACAATATATAAAGTTGTCAGAAATAATATGTCTCATGCTAGTAGTAATATTATTCTTGGGTTATTCCTTTTTTTTTTTCGTCTAAGAATAAAAATCATCAAAAATAAATCCTAAGTATCTTTAAAGAAAGAGTAATTTATATAGGTATCATTTCATCCTTTTTTTATATATAAATAATGTTCAGGTTAAATTTGTGCGCACTTCAAGGGGTTCAGATAAACTTCTTTAACAGAAAAATATATTATATATATAAGATTAGAATAATTTATCATAAATTTATTTTTTTATATTTTGAATCATCTCAACTCGGTCTAATGAGTATATGCATAGGATAACTTTTATCCATCAAAATGTTAGTAAATGGAAGAATTGGTACTTTAGCATTTTTTTTTTGTCTTTGTTGAGAAAAAAAACTATATTTGATTCTTCTTCAATTCCCTTTTCCTTTTCTTGTGACATGAATGTTGAAACATGAATTATAGGAATTTATCTTTTTTCATCTTTATTTGGTTTTTTTGGTGGGGGTCTAGGGAAGGGAAGAAAAAAAAATCATGGTACACACCCTTTATTAACACTAGTTGAAAGCAAATATCCCACTAAAAAAAGGCTTATCAGAATCCAAGAATACACATTTCCATGTCCCCCCATGATGCTTACAAAAATTTATGAATGTCAAAGCATAAGAAGGATAAAAAAAAGCTTATATTATATATTTTTTCGGTGTTTCTGATACTCGCTTTGAAGTCTGATTTTAAAAAAAAAAGAATATTATACCTTTATCGAGTTAAGTCATATGCATTGACGATATAAAATATCTATACAATTAATTTATTATCAGCAAATTAATTATCATAGGTGGATTTCTAAAAATAATAATATTAACTATAACATAATAAAATGATAACTAATGTTATCATTAATTACTATGATAATATAAAATATTTAAATATTTATGTGTATAACTTAAATCCTACCGTCATACCTCAATGCATTACTATATAAAAAAAGAGTTCAAAAATACTCATATTATATATATCGTCAGCATAAGAAAATTTTACATTATCTATATATATATATATATCAAATAATACTTTTTTATGTTCAAGGTTACAAGTCACAACATATAAAGAGCCTTACATATAGATATTATTTTGGTAATTTTAAATTCTTTATGCCAAGTATGTATAATTGTATATTAGTTAGACTCTATAAAAACTCACCTTAGCAACCATAACTCCAAATAATTTCTAAAGCAAACCCCTCCCTCATGTCCCTTTCTATAATAACCCTAAAACACCTCATGTTTTCTCTTCACAACCACACAAATTGATCTCTCATTTCAACATCCTTCATATATTTTTTTCTACTTTTAAATACATTGAACACTCAAAATCTTTCATATCTTCATCTTGATTTTCTTTTGATATACACCTTTTTTTTAGTACTCATCATGTCCATTACTAATGAAAAAATGTCCAAGAAAATTATCCAATGTAGGAATAATTCAGGAGAGATTGATGTTTTTGAGGCTGCAAATTATTTCTCTACAACACATGAAGATTATTATTACAACAATCAAAATTTTCACAACAACAAGCAAAATTTGAGAGGTGGAAGAATGAGTTTTGATATGCCTATGATGAGAAATTCTTCATCACTTCTAGTTCCAACACAAACAACAACTTATAATAATCAACAACATCATCATCATCATATTATGGATCATCAAAAACCAATTATGATGAAACAAAAAGATCAAAAGAAGTATAAACAACCAAGTTCACCAGGAGGAAGACTTGCTAGTTTCTTGAATTCACTCTTCAATCAAACATCATCAAAGAAAAAGAAATCATTGAAAGATATTCAAGAAGATGATCAAAGCCCAAGTGGAAGAAGGAAAAGAAGAAGTAGTATTAGTCACTTTAGCTTTAGAAGCTCAAGTAATATTAATACTACTACTAATACTATTAATAGTACTACTAATACTACTAATAGTACAAGTAGTGATTCAAAATCATCATCAAATAGTGGATTTAGAACTCCACCTCCTTATGCACCTACTCCAACAAAATCCTATAAAGATTTCAAAAGCTTTGCATATGGTGATCAACATCACAAGAAAATCAATATCACTAGTGATTATTCTTGGTTGGATGAGAAGTTGAACAAGAATAATGGAGTTTATAATAAGAATAATACAAACAATGGATTGTTATTAACATCATCAGACAAAAACAAGACATATAACAAAGTTGTTGATGATATTGTTGATGATGGAGATAGTGATTCAAGTTCTGATTTGTTTGATTTGCCAAATATTGACTTGGATTACTATTCATCAAGTGGTTTACCAGTTTATGAGACTACACATATGGATAACATCAAAAGGGGTGCACCAATTTCAAGTTGCGCAATCTGAAAGGGGAGTCTTGATGCAACAGCAAAAAGTTAGGTCATAAAATCAAGATGCGTATAATAGTTTGAATGTGGTGATCCGGACCGGCTAATTCAAATCATTGTGCATAGCAGAAGCTTAGTGCATCATATTTGTTTGTTTTTTTTTCTCTTTACAAAATACTCATATTGAGTTTTATGTTTTTTTTTTTTTGTGGTTGATGTTTAGAACCATGAAAAAGAAAGTCTTGATTTTCTTGTCAGGATATGGCCATAGATTTGCATTTTTTCTTTTTTAATTTGTGATTCTTTAGAAGTTTTTATAAAGCTTTTTACTGTGTGTACAGTTTGAAATGTCTTCTTTGCCTTGACTTTTAGTGCTATGGGAGTGTAAGCACATCATGTGTCCACCACTATAACAACTTTGATATAATTATGCATGATTATTATTATGGATTTTTTACAATATCTCATGATGAAAAAACCAACCATAGTCATTATAACATGTATCCCTATTAATTATCTTTTGACTTTAGTGATAAGCATTAACAGATAAGATTAATTCAAATTATGAAAACTTGAAAGAGTTAGTTGTTTATAATGATTAAGTTACCAACTATATGACATTGTTGATGTGTCAACCACAACCATCACATATCTCGAACGTGTAATCACGCAAGTAAAGTCTAAAAAGAGTGGCGTGTAGGCAAATCTTACTTTTACTTTATGAAGATAAAAGAATTGTTTCTGATATACCTGACCTAGACTCAAGTAAAGCAACATTATTAATTTGTCATTTCATTATATTCTATTCAATGCTCGTTTAAGTATAATTAGAGTTTTGCATTTGAAATTTTGAATATATTCCCCCTCCCTTTTATGAACACTCTTCTCCCTTCCACACGAAAATCAGTGGTGAAACTAGATTTTTAATTTTTATCGAGGGAACTTTAAAGAAATATGAAATATTTTTCATATATATAATATATATTTCTCAATGTAGGGAGTTTAATTAAACCCCTTTCAATAAATTTGATTAGTTGATTTTCTAACCATGGACACTAAGGTACATGTACACTTGGCTGTTTTTATTTTCTTAAAAAAGAAAAAAAAAAGGATAAAAGGGAATGTGTACGGACAAAAGAATGTACCTAGAGCTCTATATATAATATAATATAAAATAATAGAGTAAATAAGATCACTTCTAGGGTTATAATTAATTAATTAGATCTTTGTTATAATTAATGACACACCACTTTGTCTAATCAAAGACACAAAGCACTATAAAATCATGCAAATCTATTCCATAATCCAAGTTAAAGGAACTACATGTTAATAAAGACAAAGAATCTAGGCCCAACCTTGATTTATTTATGCATAAAATAAAAATGACCAAGAATTAAAGCATGATATACATAATCAAAGAAGAGAGACAATTAAACAAAATATCAAAGGGAAAGGCAATTTATGTTTTTGTGATTATTCTAAAGGTCAAAAGGGGTCCAAAAAACTAATGACTAATTAAAGAAGAATGGACAAATTTAAAGGTAAAGGACTAGGTTTTGATAATTATTAGCAATAATCATCTTGGACAAATTTTATAATATACAACTCACAAATGTGTTATGTGTAGATAGGAGTGCAAAATCAGTTCATAAAATCATGATTCGCTTAGTTTGATTAGGTTTGAGCGGGTTAATAACCTGATTTTTAGCCTATTTAAGTCCAACTCGTTAACTTTTGGACATACTAAGATTCACTTATTTATTATCTCAATTTAACAAAAACTATAATTAGATTGTAATAAAATAAAAATATAAAGAAAATGAACTAAAGCAAGCAGGATAATTAGAAAGATGAGAGCATGGAAAATTTGGACCAATATATATACACCAAAGTAATTATTCAAATAAGCATTTGTTGTCCCAAAAAAATGCCACCAAGTAATAAATGAGTCAAGACTTGTATCAATTTTTTTTATTTACTTTAAAAATTATAATGAAGAATCTGATTGTACATTATTATACTATATTTTATTATATAATTTTACTTTATTTTGAAAGAATAATATAAATTATTTTTTCATTCCATTGACAGAAGATAGCTTATGAGGTAACCTGTAAAGATTACGTAAAAGTATACAAAACAAAAAAAACAAATTTTTACATCTTAATTGGCGTGGGACTCAACGCACCTACATGGTACCCTCATTTATTAATATTGTCCAAATTTTTTTTTTTTTTAAAACGGTCAAATAATTCACATTCTTATCGACGTGAGAGTCAACATGCTTCTCACTCTGTTAAGAATAAGGTTCGATGTTTATGTAAATAAATTTTACACAATTGATTACGCAAAATTATTTATCATGAACAAGTTCATTGCACATGTAAATTATATTTTATCGCCCCCCTCCCCAATTCGCTCCTCATTCTCTTTGAAATAAATAAAGCTCGCTATGAGCCATGTCTTTCCACGTTATATTATGTTCCCTCCACGAGAAAGACGCACAAAAGAGGTATCCACCATCCCCTACCCCAACCCAAAAAAAACAGAAGATGAAATTGGAAATGGGCCAAAACAAGAATGGACTTATTTAATAAGCCCAGTGGATCAATGCAAGCCCAAATGAAAGAGTTTCCCAAAAGGGTAAATCACATAAATATGCTATATTAAAGAAATATTTACCATCTATGACAATATAATTTTTCTAACTAAATATAACAAATTTTTGGAATTAAGAAATTGTACAGTCGCTTGCCTCTTTCTCTACCCTTTTTCATCTTCCTTCGCTTTTTTTTTTATTCTTCTTCTTCTTTGTCTCTTTTTCTATCATTATTATCTTCCTCCTCTTTTTTCTTTTTCTTTTTTTTTTTAATTATTCTTCTTCTTCTTTGAAATTTTCATATAAATAACTATCTTCAAATCAATTTTTGCCCACATTTCATTACTTTTACCCAAAAATACGACGGAAAAAGAAATGGAAAGATGAAAATTTGTACAAAATCATATTTCAAGCAAAAATTTCAAATCTATAAAATTATAGCAACAAGAGTTCACCATTAATGATCATTATAAAGCTTCAAATTTTGAATTCATTATTTGAAATTTTACGAATTTGTGATTAGCTTGGAAATGTCGTTTGAAATTTATATCTCAATTTTAAGAGGGTTTGGTTAAGTTTATAATTGATTTTAGGAGAAATATTAGATTGAAACTCGAAAAAGGTGA
>JAJOOR010032244.1:0-10703 GCA_036250505.1 Solanum acaule | reverse complement strand
TGTTTCATTTCTCATTAGTTCAAAACTCGTTTAATTGATATTTGCTTACTTGATTTTTGTGGAGATTGTAGACAATACTTTTTACAACCCCCCCCCCCCCTCCCCCTCCCCCTTCAGATAGTTCAACTAAGAGCACAAATAATCACAATTAACCTAGGACAAACCGTATTCCCCGTGGGATCGATCCTAACCTTGGTTAGGTACTATATTTGAACACCAGCCCTTTATACTTCCATTTGGAGGTATAATTTGGGCAAATGAAATTTTAGCGCTTCTGCCGGTGAATATGACTTTTGAATTGGATTGATTGTGTTATTTGACTTTTAGTTATTATTTCCTGATTTACTTTTTTTTGTTGTTTTTGTTTTGATTAGGTTAATTACTTTTGTATATATGCCAAATACACTGTGTCAAGGCGATCCCCTAATTCCCATTGATCTTGAAATTCAAAGAACTCTAAGAAAAATGGTCAACAACAGTGGTCATTGTAGACACGTAATTTTTAACCGAACCTAAGATTTTACACTATTTTTAGTGCTTAAATATTTCTTATAAATCTCTATAAAATATTTTGATTTTTATCTTATTTTAGTAGCTTTATTTAAGAACTTTTTTGAAAACTACAAAAATAGAGTCGTATTGTAGAGTGAGTTTTGTTTTTTTTTTTTTAATTAAAGAAAAGAATATTAATTTTTTTTTTTTGTCTTTTCATTGAAGTTTTAATAAATAAGTTATTGTTTCTTAATTATATTTTTAAATTAGGTATTTAACATTTCTTATTTTTTATTAGTTCAAAATAGTTAGCTAATAATTTATTATTTAAAAATTTATATAATTTTTTTTAAAAAATTAACCTAAACTACCCCACTCACCAACACTACCCTACTTTTCTCCCCACAAATCCTCACCTCACCCTATTACCTCAATACACAACACCCTACACCTATATGTGCAACACACACACGACCTGCAAACAAAAAATCACAAAAATGATAAACACATCTGGAAGGTTTTGTTTCCTCTTTCAAGTGGCCGATGACAATGTTTTTGCTCCTATTTTCAGTTAGTTTACCACACAGGTTCATATTCAGTTCCTTTCTATTTATTTTTAATGATTTTATTGTGAATCAAAGCATGAACGACGTTATTCAAATTGTCTTATGTATTGGTTAATCGGTAAAGTTTATTTATTTATGTGTGTATTTTTACTATAATATATATTTAGTTATTCGAGAACCTATATATTTTTGTGTAGATTAATTTTAGTTCATTTTTCGTTTATTAGTTTTGATTCAATGAATCATGAACATGGGTTTTTCGTTGTTTGTTCAAGGAAAATGTTTGGTTTGATGAATTTATTTTGTTAAAAATAGGAATTGGAAACTAAATAATGTGAGCTATGTCGTGAATGAAAATAGATATTTGAAAAAATGGGATTTAGTAGGCGATTTAGACACGATTAAAACACTTGTTTCGATTAAGAATGTGGCTATGCATTCTTTTACGAAACACCAAGAAAAATTTAAAGATGCGGTGATGCACTTTGGCCAATTTTTTCTAATAATCCAATTTCATTAATTAAAACCAAAACATGTAGACATGGAATATTAGGTGCGATGTACTCAAGAGAAAACAATTATGTCTCTAAACCAGTGTATGTTAAGACCAAGAATGCGGTGACACATCTAGGTCGAGACCAATAAAATTTCAACAATAAAAAATGCGAGCAAACAGTAGCCTGTAACCATATATCAAAAAATAGTTTAAGTTAAGTATACATTAATAAAAGTGATTGTGCTAGAACCGAGGGATGCCTAATACCCTCCCTTCAATCAACAGGATTCCTTCCAAGTCTTTTGTTTTTTCAGATCAAAATAAAGAGTCATTTTTTTTTATTAGGGATTCAAAAAAGGTGACTTGGAACACCAAAACACAATTCCTAGTAGTGACTTTGAAAAATTAAAATAATCTCTTTTCAATATTGTCACATAAATTGAAAGAATTTGTGCAAAAAAGGGGTGTGTCATCTCTAGTGACTCCACCAAAGAAGAATCAAAATTTGAGCTTTGTTATATTGAATCTTACTTGCTTTTATTATTATGTTTGGACATATTGTGTATGATAGACTGTGCTACTTGTTTCTCATGTATCCCTTTCATATTGTTGAACTGCAAAAATTGTCTTTTGTTGTATACTCTCTCTGCGTCTTTAAAACACTTCACACAAGATCACGAAAATACAGTTATGCATCCTACTTTTTATTGAGATAAAATCAGAGTGTTTACATAGCTGGTGAATGATTATTAATAACACGTGTTAGGCGGGATTGGACAAGCAATGAAATTGGAATAACAATGTTACCGATAAATTATTCATCCTTGCTCAAGTTGTCCACTCGGATAAGTCAGTTTAGATATCTATCTCTTTTAGGTTTAAACCTAGTAGAACTTAACAAATATGGGTATCCCTAATAGGCTCCACTTGTTAGTAACATTTGTATTTGACTTAGCGGAATTCAACACAAGGGGTCGGTTCCATCTAAGACAAATCTCCCTCTCTTATTTGACCACTTAGATCATTTTATGTTCTATTTGAAAATGCAATTACTTGGAAGGTATTTTCATCTTGACATGTTCTAGAGTGATCAATGAATTGATGAAAAAAGTTATTGTTCGATTTTTACACAAAAAGAGAGTAAGAAAATCTAAAAATAGTTTCCTTGTTTTAGTTTCTTACGCATATATCATCATATCATATCATATTATACTAAAAGTGGGAAGAATTTTAGGCAAAAGTTAGATTACGGTTTTACCCTTACATTGAATATAAAATTAAATGTTAAATATTAAATCATCATATTAGTACATGAATCAACCACCATAAAGTCTCTTGAATGTGTATTCTTTGTATTAATTTTATGTTGTTGGACTAAATTCATGAATTTTTCGTTTCGTTCATCTTCATATCTCTCTCTCTCTCTCTCTCTATATATATATATATATATATATATATATATAAATAGAAAAGGTGATGTGACACCTCTCTATGGTTAGTATTAATATTTATCTATTTTGTCATTTTTTTTTGCATTTTTCCTGCATTTCCTCTACATAATCAATTAGTTAAATGGATTTTAAAAATCTCATAAAGTATATGTTCATTGAAATAAAACCCTGGTAACATAGTAATAACTGAAACCCGCAATAAAGCCTAAATAGTCTCAATTATTATTATACAATTTATTTTCATATTCCTCATTGAAAGCCACTAAAACAGTTACTAATTATTTTGTTTATTGGTACTTATTTCACATCATTATATATCTTTTAATGTAGAAATTGATATATGGAGAGGTTAACGTTCATTATTTCATGGCTTAATCCCAAAAGAAGGTATAAAAGTATAATTGAGTTTCATAACTCTCATTCTCTTTGTATTCATAACCTTTAAAAATTAATTTAAATTAAAGACACCTTTTAATATTCCTATAATTTTTCCTATAAAAAATCATAAATTTTGTGTCATGAAAGTTATTCCTTTCATTCTAGACTTATAATTGGAACTAGCATCCTAAATGATATCAAGAATAAATGTTGATCCTGCAACACAAATAGTATACAAGAAGGAATCAGACAGTAACTTTGAGCAAGCAAATAAATTCGACTATGTTGTCGTAGTTGTTGATGAAAATACATATGCTGAGGAATACAACGATAGCTCAAACCTCACAGTGCCTAATCCAAGTCCTAGCTTTATACAAGCAGTGAAATGTGTTGTAGTCCTCATATTTGCACATCATGTTGTGATCAAGCCATACATTGAGAAAATGGATGCAGTTCTGGCTGCTTGGCTTCCAGGAACCGAAGGCCAATGTATTGTTGATGATTTGGTGACTATGGACTAACTGGTAAATTCGTGTGTACTTGATTCAAGATAGTTGATCAGCTTTCAATGAACGTTGGCGATCCACACTATGATCCTTTGTTTCCCTTCGGGTTCGGGCTCATAACTCAGACAGCGAATGGAGAAAAACATGATTCAAATGAAGGAATTTTTGTTCAAGAAAAGCTTCATAATATATGGTTTTGAGAGCTCTTGGTAGACTAGCAAGCAAAAGATGAAAAATCAAATGAGTAAAATTATGATAAAATCAAGTATCCGGTTATTTTCTTGTCCATTTTGTTGTAAATATATTGCTTGAGTTTCATATAAATAATATTTCTATTCAATATATTTCTTTTGAAGAAAAAAAGTGATTATATTTGTTATATTTATTGTAGCATTATGTTTTAGTTTGACTTGAAAATCAAGGCTCTTGAATAGTGATTTTGACAAGTGGAAAGACGCTAAATGAAAAGTTTACAATAAATTATAATATCATATATTTGCATTTTCGGCGTCGTTTAGTCTCTTCCACGTCATGTTTTTCATCCAAAAATTTCAAATTCTCTTATTAACTTTTTCTTCATCTTCATAATTTATAATTAAAATGATTTTGAATGTGTATTAATTTTTTAATAATTATACTATTAATTAATTTTTGTACCGCTTCATTTTTTATTTTTTGTGTAATGTGTATTAATCTCTTAAAAATTACACTACTAATTAATTTTTGTGCCTCTTCATATTCCATTTGTGTAACACCCCGTATTCTACGTGTACTAGTTCTATTTATATGACGCTTATAAATTGTCTTGTGGTATAGTTATGGACTTGGTTTCCTATGGGACTAGTGACAATAGAATAAGTTTAAAGTTGTAATACCCCGTGCCTTCCAACACATATACGACTAAGTGAACTCAAAAAGAAATTCGAACTCGAGATAGTAAAAGGTGGTATTTGATGTAAAAGTCAAAGTGGTCAAGTGTGTATTAGTGCTACGGTCTTGTAAAGAAACTAAGATTAGGAAGATGGTGTAAAATAAGTGAGGTGCTTGCTTGACTAAACTATGCCAATAGGTGACAAGTAGGTGTGCACCTACTTAGAATTAGTGGACTGCATTTTAAGTGAAAAGGGCAAGTAGGTGATGCACCTACTTAGAATACATGGACTGCATTTTAAGTGAAAAGGGAAAGTAGGTGATGCACCTACTTAATAACTTGTGGAAGAAATTAAGGAGGCGATGCACCTGCTTGCTTAAAGTAAAGGACCATATTATTTCTCCAATTTATTAAGTGAAAATGTCCAGAAGGGACCTCTAAAGGACTCAAGCTTATCACATCTCCTTCATCACTTACTCTCCAGAAAATTACTCTCAAGGGAAGCCATAGAAGCTCCAAGAGTTTTGTCTACAACTTCACCATTAAAATCTGAAGCAAACCCTTTGTTTTTAAAGAACAAATTGGTAGAACATCTCCCATCTTAAGGAATTCAAGTGAATAAGATGATTTAACATCAAGGTAAGGGGGAGAGGACAACCTAAACCTTGAAGAATCCAAGTCTGAGCAAGTGAGGTTTCTGTCCAGCAAGGTAAGCTATGGAAATTTTCATCCCTCTCTTGTTCTTGCATTGTTTGTGAAAGTTTGTATGTGTTAATGAATTGAGGAGTGTTTCCTCTATATGGTGTGAGCCTTGTAAATGTTCAGGAAGGATGTGTTTGCTGGGACAGCCATGGAGTAGAGTGCCCTTAAATTTTGATTGTGAGCTCGTTTTGAGCATCTTAAATGTAATGTTAGTTGGAACTCACGGGCTGTTGATCGGAAGCCATGAGTTCATATTGCTACTTTCACATTGTGATGCTTAAGGATTGTTTTGTGTATCGTAAAATAAAGGGGTGTGCCTGGATATGTGCAGAGAAGTCATGAGAAGTAGTTAGAGGATAGAACATTGAAAGTTTAGTGATATACCACTTAATTGAGTTGTATGATCTTAATTCCTTCCATCCCTTTGTATATTGTTTACCAAACGTTATGAAACCCGAGGAGTTTCGAAGGACCTTATAAGAAGGTTGTATAGTATATGAAAAAAATTAGAGAATTAATGGGTGGGAAGAACACCCTTGATGGGGTCAATTATAGATTTACTGCTAATTACTGTTTTAGTCTGATCAAGTAGCCCAAACTTGTTAATCAACTACTAATGCTAGTTTTATTATTTACTCCATTGTAGCTAAATAATCTGAAAGTAAGATAGTAAATTCATTGTAATATCCAAAGTTGTGTAGCAAGTATGTAAGGCTTTAGATTTCCTATTTCTTTGGAATTAATCCAACACTTGTATTACAATGTAAGCTTTCTAAGTGTCATTGGTAGTGATTGATCCGTAGTGCAGTATAAGATCACCAATGTAGCTAATTATCTCATTCCTACTCCCTAGAGCGTTAAAGTGAGTACTCTAATATGAGTTTATTACTAGATGTATGTGCTTACTCTACCAAGTATTAGCATGCAAGGTTTAAATTTGTTTCATCGTCAAAGTGTTAACCCTTGGCACGTATTCCTCTTATATAAATCAAAATGATCCTAGATTACACATGGTACATATGTTTATATGTTGGATATAAAGTATGCTCATATCTTGCCAACTTGCTTCAATTGTCTACTCCATCATATAATTCATCTTTTCACATGTGCATATGTTCCCTTTATTGGTTATCACTCCCATTGTGTTAGACTATAATGTTACTTCACAAGATCCCTACTTGCTCTATCGTACATTTTTATATGTACTTACTTGGAATATGTATCCTTCCTTAAGTTGAATCTTCCCACGTGCTCCCTTGGTTCCACATTTGTGTATACCCTGTCTTTGATATTAGTTAGTAAGTATTTTACTATCATATAGAGTTCAAATCTCTTGGCTGACTGTTAAATGTCTTTACTTGATATGTGCTTCAATTTGAGATGTCAAAGTGCTTACTGAGTCATTGGTGTCACATTTGCTTCCCATGTTATTGTTATTATCTTAAGTCCATATTCATATGTCTTCTACTACTGGTTCGTAGTTCCAAATCTCAAAAATGATTATGACCACCAAAACAACAATCTCAAAGATTAAAGAAACTAAGTGAAGCAATCTGTATATATGTATGGGTGGCAGCCCAGGGGAAAATGCCTAGCATGGGTCGATCCCAATTGATATAGAATGGTGGCAGCCCAGGGGCAAATGCCTAGCATGGGTCGATCCCAATTGGTATAGAAGGGTGGCAGCTTAGGGGAAGAAGCCTAGCATGGGCCGATCCCAATTTGTGTAATTATGAGGACAACATCCCAGGGGTTAAAATGCCTAGCATGGGTCGATCCCAATTGATATAGAAGGGTGGCAGCTTAGGGGAAGAAGCCTAGCATGGACCGATCCCAATTTGTGTAATTATGAGGACAACATCCCAAGGGTTAAAATTCCTAGCATGGGTCATCCTCTTTTACCACTGATCAGCTGTTCATTTGTATCATATGCCTTATAAGGATTATAACAAGAAAAGAATGTAACATACGCGATTCCACAAGTATAAGCAAAAGTAGGCTCTAATCCTTATCTATTTGTATTTGGTTTTACTTGAGCTCTCATTTTACATATGGTTGTATTATGTCTTACATATTCAATACGCTCTTTCGTACTGAAGTCCCTTATTTGGGATGCTGCATTTCATTCTACAGGTACCGGTACTCAACTAGTAGATCTCCCTAATAGAGGCACATGATATTCAGCGGTTTTTGGTGAGCTCCAGTTTGATTCAGAGCTTTGCGGAGTCTTTACTATGCATATTTTGATAGTTGTACAGTCATAGATTCCAGTAGAGGCTTTGTCGACATTGTAAAGCTATCATATGTATTCATAGTTTTACTCTTTTACATGTATCGGTTCAGCTAGTTGTCATGTGTTGTATATGTAGCTTCTCATTAGTAAATCTATATGCATAGTAGTTCACTTTCTCCTCATAGGTCACTTGTAAAGCATGTGTTCATATGGTACTTGTCCGGCTCACCTAGGGTTAGGTGTGACAATTTTTTTCAGTTATTCCTTTTTTTTTCCCCTCATGCTTTACATTTAATTAGCCTAAATTATGTATCAAATTAAAAAACAATACATACTCATTATTATGCTAAACACAATTGTTTTATCCTCTTTTTTTGGGTAAAAACATTCTTACCAAAAGTTCATGTCTATTTCCGTGAGTGCTTGGCAATCTCCAATTTCTTTTATTATCCTTTTATTTATTTGTTTATGTTTATCTAAATATCATTCTTTACGTATTTTTGTTAATCATCATTTTCTCTTCTTAGTGAAAGCAATTGCGAGGTGAATTCTCCTTTTTTTTCTTTTAAATATTAGAACTTTGAACATATTTTGTAATCATTATATGATATTATTCTAAATATTCATTCTATTTTTTTATTTCTAAATTGATATGTTCTTGCTTTCAAATTATTTTGGTTTGTAGATGGGCCAGATTTGATTTGTAAAACTAACGAAGAGGTCAAGATATGTTTTTTGGGATGTCTAAAAATTGGTATATCATCGGGTTCTTATAGTCAAGTTTAAGCATTGTTTGAATACACACTTTCTTTATTTTGTAGTAATGATCTAGACCTATGCATTTTATAATTAATTTAAACATCTCTATAGTTATAATTTTTTTAAACTTTTACTTTATGAATTTTGTATTATTTTCTGGATATTTATATTTTTAAGGTTTCAGTTGATACAAAATGAAAAGTTTTGCATGTGTGCAGTATGAGAATTGGACTATATGTTTCCACCGGATGATTTAATTATTCTATTTAATAATCATACAATTTGGTATTTTAATCCTTTTTTTCTTTCATTTTATATTATGTGTAATTTATTTCGTCAAGCTGATATTTTAATTTGGTATTATATAAAAACACATCAAGTTATTCAAATAATCTAAATTTGAGAGTAGATGTAGAAGTTGTAATTATAGTCTCATAATTTAGTTTAGAGTACAAAAGATTGCCACATCTCGTGCAGATTGGGAAAATGATTTTTTTCATCAAATTATACTTATGGGTTCATATATGTATACTAATCAGTGATCACACATGCAAAAAATTGATAGGGTCTAAAACATATTTTTTCAGTGAAAAAATTTACGTGCAAATTATTATTAAAGTAGATAATATAAAAAGTTCTGTGGAATGTTTTACATAAAAACATATCTTAAAGAAACATTGTATCCTTAACATCATAGAACAACATATATACATGTATAATATAAAGTAACTATTATAAATAGTATCTCAACTATCTTAATTTATATTTGAACTCTACAGATATTAAATTCATTTTGGATTCAATTATTAGGTGATTAAAATGTAAGATTAATGTTCACATCCTCGAGAGCTGGTATTTTCGATATACCTTAATTTTTATTTTATTTTATAACATATCAATTGAAATTGTATAGAAGGTTTTGATACTATCTAATAGGGATATACATGCACACACGTATCCCGAACTAGTATATATATATATAACTAAAATATTAATTTCTAATTTTAATTTCTTTTGTATAGTTCATAATTTTTTTTTATATACACCAGCTTTTTAAAAATAAAATAAAATATAGGTGCATTTTCTATAAATTTTCTATCTTACACAACTTTCTTAACTGTCCAATAGTACGCACACCTACTTCTCACATTTATGAGATATGCATGTATCCCTCTTCTAGTTTGGTGATCTTTATTCAAAAATGAAAAAAAATAATTTCCTTATTAAAAAATTTAAAAAAAATAAAAGAAGAAAGTTTTGTTTCCTCTATTTTTCAAAGAAAGAGAGAGAAAGGTTGTTGGTCATTTTCACTGTGGCCCTCATGATGTGGATTTTAAAGGTCACCATTAAGTTGTTGGACATCTTCAGAGTGGCCCTCATGGTGTGGATTCTAAACTCCAATTGGCTCATTAATTGGAGGTTCTTAATTATCAAAATTGACGGCATTCATCTCATGGTCATTGACAATAATTTCTATATACAATTGTGGTGCATGGATATTAAAGACTATATTATTTCAACATTATCAACCTAGCTAACTCATCCAAATTAGTAATGTTTACTGCACTTTCTTGTGGAGGATCAACTGCAAGTTCATCCTCAAACTCTTCTGTGTTTGGTCCATCTAGATTTTCATTGAGTACACTCTCTAAATTTCTAACCATGTTCTTGACAATGTGATAGATTGTTCCTTGATTTCTTAAGATGTAAATCAAAAGGAGGGACGAGAAGAAGAAGGGGGTTACACAAGTTGAAAATTGTAAATAGGAGCTAAGAGATTCTATTATCGGCAGTTAGATTTTAGAATATCCATAAGCTTTAACTAAGTAAATACTTAATAATTTTTTTAAGTACGGTATCAAGTTAGTTATAATATTTTAATTTTTTTTTTTTTAAGAAAAGAGAAACATTTTTCTTCTATTAAAAATATAATAAAATAATAAAAGTGTGTTCTCTCGAATAGCTTAAACTTTTAGATAAGATGATCATTCACTTTAACATAATATCTTAGCAAAAAGAGGTCTTGTATCAATCAATTCAATTTCCTATATCTCTCTTTTTTCTTCTTTTTCTAATCTAACTGAAACGACCCAAAAAAAAATAAAAAACCCCGAAAATGTGCTTCGAAAACACCTATAATTGTAATTTCCATATATCTCAAAATCTGTGCATGATTTCGGAAATTCGACTTCATATTCTTATTCATGGGGTCAAATTGAGTGGGGAATGGGTCTAACCCGAATTTTAGA
>JAJOOR010032243.1:0-11986 GCA_036250505.1 Solanum acaule | reverse complement strand
CTTGGTAAAGAAAGTTTTAATTCCTTATGGTTTTAGTGTCTATGCGATGAATGAATGCTAAGAGGCTTGTATTAGACCTCTTCGAGGTCGAGTACGCCGGTTACGACTAGGGGGTGCTCCCGGGTCGTGACAATTACATAATCTTTTTTTTTGAAATTTGTATACTACTTATAACATACATGTATGGCAATTTATAATGTTTTTTGGTACGATTCTGGTATGATTGATTATTTTTTTTGGCATTATATTGGAATGAAGTTGGGAATAATAATCTAATGAATTTGGTATATTGTGTATTTAATAAATGACAATTAATAGGTAGAAATGGAATTATTTTGGTATTATAGTGGCATGATCCTAGTATGAATAATGTTGACATCCAATTTTGACCCTCTACATTATAAATTAATCATTTCGAGCTTCTCCAATTTCAAACGATTTAAAATAATTAGTTTTATAAAAAAAATCCAATAAAAGTAATAATATAGTTTGCAAGATTTTTAAATAGTTTGTCACTTTTCATAATTTTTAGATGATATATATGTTTTACATAATTATGTATATAATTAGTATATTTTTATGATTATTCGAAAATCGTCTCAAAAAGATTTTATATTTTAAATATTATGGATGGTTATAATTTTGAGTTAATGAGTTTTATGAAATTCAAAATACTTTCAAGTTATTTTTAAAGCAATTTGATCATTTTTTAATAATAAATATGTATATTTTTTCAATCACGCTATTTTTATGAATATTTGAAAGTCATCACAAAAGATTTTACATATTAGTTAAATATTTTATTAATTTACTTTAAGTTATAGTTATAATTTCGAGTTAATTAGTTTTGTAGTTGAATTAATTAGTTTATAATTAAGTTAATTATTTTTTACTTCGTTAAGATTAAGAAGCTCATTAATTAATTTATGCTAATTCGTCTTATTTAGTTTTAACCGAATTCACCAATTAAATTAAATTTGGCTAACTACTTAATTCACATTGGCCAAGTTTGAGATCCATTTGTTTATTTCTTAAAATCCAAATATAACCAAACTTTGCTCCTTGATTGGGCCAAATTTAAGATCAAATTTGGCCCAAATTTCACTCCATTCTCAAAGCCCACTCAGCAGCCCACCTAAAGAAACCCATTCCAACAATATTCTACATACATTACAATGATCCAAACATACGAACAGCATACCCAACCCCTGTACGTCGTTCTCCTTCTTCCTCATTGCGACCCGAACAGAACGAAACCCAGCATCGATTCGAATCCAGCAGCTCACGTGAACCAGACAGCAGCAGTACGTGTTTTCTTCTCCCTCACGCGTCACCAAACAGCAACTCTCACAGCTTTCTCTGCAACAGCCGCCCACCTCAATCTTTTCATCCGGATTTTAGGGGATTTCGGTTGAAATCTTGTACAAGCAACAACTTGTCCCATCCTTGGGGAAAAAATTCAAATTGAGAGTTGAATCGCGGAATTCCGACTCTACCCTTTTTTCCCCTTTATTCCCAAATCGTGAACCCTTTTATTTCCCCTATAAATACTCGTTTTCGTTGTTCGAACTGAGGGGGAGAAAAAAAATAAAAATTGAAGAAAGTAAGGAGAAAGCAAAAGAAAAACTAAGGTTTTTACATTCAAGAAATCCGAATACAATTTCTGGTCTCAAGGTTTTTTTGAATGATTCTTTGTTCGAAGTTGGTTCGGACATTCTAACTTGCCGTTTGAGTTTGGAATCCCCTCGGATTTTCCTTTGGTGTGAAGTCGCTGCTCGTCCTTGTTCGTTTCGTCCTAGTTACAGCTGCTCCGGAAAAAGTAAAATTCCTTCCTAACCTCAATTTATGTTTAATAGACTATTTATCTCGCTTGTGTAATGATGTTGTCTTATTTGTTTTGCCATGATATTTCAGCTCCTCCGTCTCATTAATTTTTTGTTTAGGCCTCGTAATGTTTTAGCTATACTATCCTTGTTTCCGTTATCATAGATTAAAGATGCTGTTCATGTTTGTCTGCTTAGGCAAGCGCAAAATGCATCTCAAAAGCATGTGTGTAATGTTGTTACCAGTTTGTTTGGTCCATTAATACGTCATGAGTTTGCTAAATGTTTTGAGTTTACTCGTAGTTCAATATGTCCGGTTCTGGTCATTGTTTGAGACAAAGAGCGCAAACTAGCCACGGAGCTTGGATACGGTTTCTCGATCGGAGATCCATGGATCACAGACGGTATCTCCCTCCGATACGCATGTTAATTTGAAATTCTAGAAATAAATGTTATAAAGTTTGGATTTTCATTTCCTTTCAATCTCTTCGTTTGGCTGAGCTTTAGAAGAATAGCTTTGCCGTTGATGTATATTACATCAACATTAGATTTGCACTGAGATTTTGTTTACTGTGATCCAATTTTGATATAATGTTTGTCCATTTAACTTGAAAGATCATCATATTTCAATTAGTGATGTTGCCTCTATTTGAATATTGTAATTTCTCATTTCCTTAAGCTCATAAATAGCTTTAGTTTTTTTTTTTATTATTTCTTTTTTTCTGACTAAATAGTTTAACATGTGTATTGCTTCCTTTTAGTTCAAAGTTTTCCTCGTATTAAACTTTAATACTCACACGCAATCATTGCTTGCATTCATAAAGATCCACACTTTAGATGTGCGTATTGTCTAACTACATACTTATTAATAGTCATTTTATGCCCCTTTTATTTATGCATTTAATTTGTTCCTTATATATTGGTTGATGTTTAGTTAAAAGTGGGGGCGGTTTAGTCAAACATTTGCAAAGGTTCGAGTTTGTTCGTTTCATGTTTAAAATTATTATCGTTTAGAGATATATTTTTGGCGGAATTTTGTGTTGCCCAACGTGTGCTAAGCAATTAATTAACATGATCTAAAAATGTGATCTAATGTTGCAGTTGCCAAGTATGGCTTCACTGACTAGTTAATTATCTTATATTTTTTTACGTATGAACTCATTGTTTGATTATGGTTTTATGTGCCTTTAATTTGCTTATACATTTGCTAAAAAATGAGGTTTGCTTAGTATAAGCATTTTGATCACTATGGCTTGCTTTTAGTTCTTTTTATTTTTATTTTATTTGCATTTGCTAAACTCGTGGTTACTGCCAGCCCTTTGCTATGCTGATGAGTTATGTTCCTTCTATATTTATTATTTGTTGTTCGGTTAATCCTCCTTCATCGGCGGTTGGGAGATATTATTATTGGATGCTAACTCTTATCATCTTTTTTTTGTCGCATGTGAAATATATCTGAGTCCTCATGGGCTTCCACCCTCTCGTTGCATTTCGATGATTGGGCCATAGGGGCCCAATTTTTCTTTTCTTTGAGTCAGCCGGGTCATCCGAATAGGGCTGTACAATGGCTGGAAATTGAAAACAAGTCTCAGAAAGCTGAAAACAGGCCGAGATACAGCCTGTATACGTTGATATACATCGGTATACACTTGTATACAGGTCAAAAACGCAGGAATACAGGGCTTTGGAAAATACAGGTGTTTGGAAGCAAGAAATACATGAAAAAGGCTGATATACATGCCGATATACACTGATGTACAGGGGCTGGAAATTGAAAACAAGTCTCAGAAAGCTGAAAACAGGCCGAGATACAGCCTGTATACGTTGATATACATCGGTATACACTTGTATACAGGTAAAAACACAGGAATACAGGGCTGGGGAATATACAGGTGTTTGGAAGCAAGAAATACATGAAAAAGGCTGATATACATGTCGATATACACTGATATACATCGGCTGTATACCAAAAACGGGAATTGTGTTAAACTCCAAAAAAAACAGCAACGAAATTGGCCATAAAGGGGCCCGAATTCAATTTCTCCCTTACTCTTTAATTATTTAATTGTGATTATTTATTGTTTGTTGTTTGACTCTAACTTTATAATTGTTAATTAACTTAATTAGATTCCCCAAAAGATGAGTTATTTTCTTTGTGTTGGTTTAATTTTAATACATTTCATGTTTTGTGTTTATTTGTTTTATTAATCAAGTATATTGATCAAAATTTTATATCTTCAATTAAGCTAAACCTTTGGTTATTAAAAAGAGATGTTCTTTAATGCTATCAATTAATCACATTCATTTTAAAATTGTTATTAAGTTAAAGTATTTTTTCTCAAATAAACTTTAAGAAAGTTAGTCAAACCTTTTCAATTATATATATAGTCATTTTTCTCAAAAATGTTAGTTGATTAATTTAAAATGATTTTCATTCTTTAGTTTATTAAATTGGTTTAAATTAATTATTTAAAAAATGAATTAAAGAAATTCTAATTACTCTAGTTTTTTTATTTATTTATTAAAATTCTAATTACTTGTATTTTAAGTCAAGTGTTTCATTTTGGATCCCTTTCTATAAAGATAAAAAATGCGTCATTTATTTAATTATTTTCTCAAAGTTAATCAAATATTGTAAGTTATTATTTTATTTTTTTATGTTAAATCATTATTTTTCTAAAAATAGTCAAATATATTTTAGTCAAGTCGCAGGTTAATCGCATGTTAGCGGACACTTCGAATGCTTAAAACCTTTCTTGAAGTGTAAATTGAACCCCGAACCCTCTTTGATATTTTCAAGTGATTTTTTTTATGTTTAAATCTTTGAAAATTATAACTTTTCTTAATTTCTTTAAAAAATTAAGTGGCGATTCTTTCTAAGTATTTCTCAAATTGTTATACTTAGAATATTTCAAAAATTGATTTTTCTAAAGGTTAGGAAAATTACGGCACAACAAATAATTGATGAATTTTGGCATGAAATAGGTATGAAATGTGTGAATAAACTTGAACGCTGGAAGGAGTTTGTTAATGTGAAATTCAAGAGGTCTAAAGTTACATGCAATACATGTCGTCGACAGGACCATAACAGGAAGACATGTTCAAATTACCCTGCACCAAAAAAAGGTCATAATTTATAATTGTGACAAACTCATGTTTTGATTTATTCTGTCTTTTAAGCTGACGAATTATAATTTCAGAATATTTACTATGAGTACTGTAAAATCTGTTTTTATGTATTAATTGTATTTCAAATATATAGTGAACAATTTATTAAGTAATGTTGATATGCAATTGAAGTCACATAGATATTAGTTATTGTAATTTTCAATTAGTATTCTTTTGGTATCCACTTGGTGTTCGACTTGAAAAAATATAAAACAAGATGTAATTGAGTTGGATACAACATAAAATGATCACTGCTTTACATTGTCAGTTTCATTATTTACAGATTTATACAAATTAGATACCAATTTAATGTCATTCTTATTTTTCAATTTGGAGATCAATTAGATACAATGTAAGCCAACATAAAATATTTCATGTAATTTTAATTGGTGTCCATTTGATTTCGAACTGATATCGCATTGCAAAAATAGAAACATTAAGATGTATTTAAGATTTCAAACCAAGTAATCCAAATTAAAACTAGTTAATGATGTATCCAATTGGTATGCATTTTGTATACAACTGGTACTCTACTGAAAAATTATAAGAAACAAAACGTAAAACTAGATAATGTGTTATTCATTTGATATCTATTTGGAAAGCTTAAGTGTAACAATGTATACAATTGTGGTGTACTATGTTTATGAGGTGTTTTTCAAAACTAAAGTCTAATAAAAATTTGGCTAATGTTGATATCCAAATTGTATAAACTTGATATCCAACTTGAAAACTTTTGACAAATTAAAAATAAAATTTTATGAAGTTGGTATCCAACTGGAACAAATTACTAAAAGAAATAAATTTGAAATGTAAAACGGAGAATATTGTATTGTTGCAAAAAGTTGTAGCAAAAACAAATATATATCATTCAAAAATAAAAAAAACATGTAAAAAAACATGACAATGAATATACATATAGATGCATAGATCATACCAATTTCATGCCAACATTAAACAAATTTCATACCAGAATCATATGCATAAAGAAACAGTTTTTTAAAAAAAAATCCTATTAAATTGAATATTTACTCTAACAACTTTTTTGCCTTTTTTTGAAATTGAAATTTTCGAGTCATATTTCATTGTTGCTCTTCTTTTAGAGGGTTTTGATGACTAACCCCATTCACATTTGTTGATTTTTTTATTTTTTTTTTAAAATCTCGCTTACAAAATCTGAGTTTGAATTCGAAAGGGGTTCCACCATTTTCCCTTTTCTCTTTTGTTCCTTTTGATTTGGAGGACTTGCAATTTTCTTTGCTTCTCTTTTCTTCTTCTTTTCTAGAATGTGTGTTTTCTTTTGTGGGGTAACATACCAGAATCATATGCATAAAGAAACAGTTTTTTTAAAAAAAATCCTACTAAATTGAATAATTGCTAACTTCAATTTCACCTTATCAAATGCCAAACTTGCATCATTGTTGGTCGGCGGCTTAAAAGTTGGAGCCTCGATTTCAATAGTAGAACTCATTTCGAGTAATCTAGGGCTCTTTCTAGGAGTATGTCAAGTTTCTTCTACATTATTTTCACAGATTTGGCCTTTCTTTTGTTTGTAGAATTAAGATTTATGATTATGGTGATAGAGAGATGATTTACGATTTCTAAGGAAGATGAATGAAGAGGTGAGAGAGAAATGTTTAATTTTTTAACGTGGCGGTGGTGGGGTGTTGTTATGGTGTGTGAGAAGAATAGAAGAAACGCGGTGGTTGGGAGGTGGGGTTTGAAGTGTGACTGTAAAACAAATACTAGAATCCAGGTAAATTCCTAAAAATGGGTAACAGATAATTATGATTGATTCTTTAATTATATCACCTAATAATTAAAATATAATTATACAATATTAATTATTAAATAAAGTGGAATTAAAATAAAAACTGATCTGTTATAACTCACACTTAAAATGTTATAAGCAATAATATTTTAAAAGTAGATTTAAAACCCATAATATTACTCCTTAAATATATATGTGGGGTGATTTTTCCTAAACCACCTATCTAGAAAAATGGGCCAAATACCCTCGAGAGTCAAAATGGGATATTGGGATGCCATTGTTTAGCCCAAACCGTCCATCTCAAATCATTGGTTCAATTTTATGGGTCAAGCCCATTTATACTCTTTTCTAATTCTGTTCAGATTTCAGTATCAATGGAATTAGGATAAGTATGCGACAGTTGATTGAATTTATAATCAAGAGACATTTATTTAGTTGCCGCCGTATAATCTATAGGTCACGACTTCAAGTACTAATATTTGCATTAAAATAAGTTATTTATATCATATCTCTTAAGGTGTGATCCTTCTCTCAACCTTGCTAACACGAAATGTTTTGTGCATCGAACTGTCTTATTTTGAAAAAAACATTTACTTTGAGAATGTTAATTCCAATACATTATATGTTATTTTACAAAATATATGTCTCCATATAAGTAGGTGCTCATTTTTAAAAAAATATAAACAACTATTTAACATGTCAGCATATATAATGTCCCAATAGATACCATAAAGTGCAAAGTTTCTTTTTAGATAATTCATGGTCTCAAATCTCAATAAACTTGATAAGGAGTTCTTATCCATAAAGCCTCTCTCCTTCACCCTTTCAATTTCCTCTTGTCATGTAGGGAAGATAACATAATTTTTTTTTTAAAAAAATGTACACATCAGATTGAGACTCCACCCCAAAATCCGATAAGTTTTTTGTTTTTTATTTTATTTTATTGTTCGGTGATGTTTGAAGTTTATATTAGAATTTAATAAAATTTATTTTTTCATAAAAAAATCTCATATATATTGAAATACGCTTCTTAATAAAGGTAAACGCAGTTAAAACTCACTTTTAATTAAAAACGAATGGTTTGACTCTATTACAATTATAATTGTTATATGGCCCGTTAATATCAATTGTAATAGCAATTTCAAGTGTTTCTTTGTGTTTTTTTCAATTATAAATAAACATTTTTTTGTGAAGAATTTTGATTTATTTTCTCAATTATTTTTAAAACACTAAATTATATGATTTCTGAAATATTTGATAAACATCATACAATTTTTTTTATTTTAAAGTCTTTACTTCTAATACCCCTATTTATTTCCTTTTAAGTTTCTCAATTAATTTTATTTACACTATATCTATGTTAACTATTATTTAATGAACTTGATTTTTACTGTTTTCCTTAATTTAAATGTTAAAGGAACTAAAGATCATAGCTAAGAATATCCAAAAATTAAATAGAAAATAGTGATATATTTGACGTAACTTGATTTGTAAGGTCACCTAGTCATTAACTGATATGATTGGGTTGCCAAACTTTCTCCCCCTCTTCTTTTTTCTTAGACCCGTTTGGCCATAGATTTTCTAAGTAAAATTTAGTGAATAGTGTTTGTTCATACAATTTGCCATTATTTTGTAAATATTTTTGGTAAATAACTCAAATTTTCAAATACTAGAAAGAACTAGTATTTGGACCAAGCTAAGTCTCATTATTTGGAAACTTTTAGTGATTCAAATTCTACACCAAACTTTTATCTTTTACAAGAACACCCTCTATAGTAGTTGTTTGCGTTGTTTTACGTGAACATCAAAGTAGTGATGGAATATTCAATGGTTGTTGATGAAAATGATGAACAATCAGCTTAGCCGCTTAGGGTAACAAAGTCATGTGTCATGTAATACAAACATATGGTTAGTTTCGATAATTTTTAAAACTTATGGGTATAAATCATGATTCTTAAAAAGGTGAAATATATTTTTCAAATACTATGGCCAAACACATGGTGAAATTTCACCCAAATAATATTTGTCAAAAATATTTAAAAATTTATGACAAAACGCTAGCTTAATCTCACCTCAAGGATCAATAGTGTTTTCGCTTATTTTTCGTTGTAACACGAATTATTAAACCTATCAAGTTATGGTGAAGATATTCAATTACCTGATAAGTCTCACTTGTTTCCCTTTGTTTCTTTTTGGATAGGTTAAAAACCGTCTTCTTTACTGTCTTGTTCCTTTTAATTACATTAACAACTTTGATAATTTAATTTGCTGCTCATAATATTTTTTTTTTCTTCAGAATTAGTCTATCTACCTAGACGAGGTAGTACCTTCACAATGTAAAGATAAGATATGTGTATATTCTACTCTTCTCAGACTTTATTTATGTAAATATTTTGAATATGGTAGTATTATTTATGTTGTTGGTTGGGTGAAAAAGCAGTTAAACATCAATTACTAATAAATTAGTACAATCTAATCCTTGATATGATGATTTGACTTGGAGCATTTGCATTTTGTCTTATAAATAAACGTGTGTTAGTTAATTCATATCACCATAAGTGAGATTAGTTCAAACTTCAAAGTAGTAGGTATACTTGTTTTATTTGTATGTGGATTGTGGGCATTATATTCTCAACAGCCATAGAACATGAACCGGTGGTTATATGAAACAAAAACAAAAAAAGTTGACAAGTACTACTTAATTAACAACTCACCAAATAATTATTTCTAATTTAGTACTTAATTACAGGTGTTGATCCATTAATTAATTGTTTGCACTAATCTGGAGTTCTTGAAGTTGGATTCTTAGTTGATCAGCTATAGCTTTGTAAATTATTGAGGAGTTTAATTAGGTGATCAAAATTCAGTATTTGGGGAAAAAAATGTTCAAAATGTTATTTTAAGGCAAGGACCACTTTTTCATAGTTACATAAGTACTAGTTATATTATAAAGTCAAGAATATCACTCAAAATTACTAATCCATAACAAGGTAAAAGCCAGAGGTAAATCTACATGTAATTTATGAATTCATGAATATTAATAATTTTTGTTCAAATAAGTGTGAGAAACAAAATTTTCACCAAAGACTTAATATACATAAATAGGTCAATGTGATAATGTATTGCTGGTATAATGGCAGGCAAATGGCATAATTTGGGATTACATCATAACAACTTGCATCTCCTCCCCTCTCTTATCTATTAATTCAACTATTTTTAATGTTTTATACTATTTAAGTATACAAATTGTGAACTATATACCCCAAAAATCTACAACACATATAATTATATATATATATATATATATATATATTTTTTTTTTTTTATTATTATTTTTTTTTAAAAAAAAGGATAAATTTTATAAATGAGTACACGTACGCGAGTAAATACACTATTTCTCCCGAATAACTATAAAAGGTCCGATATAGCTAGAGACAAAGCTAATACTTCAATTTTATATATTTTGATTTTAGATTAACGATTTCAATTATTAATAATTAAAGTTAAAATTAATATAAATATATATATAACTCGTATCAGAACTTCTACCTCCATCTCACTCTTTGTTTGGCGCCCAAAAATTTAGGTTCTTGAACTACCTTCCTAATTGTATAGAAAATACAAGGGAAGTGACAATAGAAAAAAGGCAGAAAAAGGAAATTACCTAAAACACTTGGACTTGAGTATTTTAGAAGAAAAAAAGAGCTGTCGAATTGAGAAGCAAGCCACCTGGAAGGATGTATATATTCTGGTGAGCTGCCCACATGATGTTCCCAATGAAGTATGAACTCAATTTAACCACAAATTCTATGTTGCTTCACTGTCACTTGCTTAATGCTTTGATCATGACAAACTCCGGCTTTCTTTCGTTTCTAAATAAGTGATGTTTTTCATTTAGATATATTTCTTAAAAACCTATTTATTTTTAAAAAATAATGAATATTTTTACTAAATTTAATACTCCTATAATTTTGTAAGACTGAGAGCAATTCCTCTTGAAACCCGAAAACACTAATCTTAAGTACTTATTTTAGAAAAAAACATAGGGAGTAACAAATTCATTTGCGTTAAGTATTATATGACGTCAATATATATAAATATGTTTGTACATAAATTTTATCATTTAACAATTATAAATTAATGTTTTAAAATCTCAATTTGATGTAGTACTTTTTTTTGAAAAGTTAATTTGATTAATTTTTTAAAATAAAACTAGATCAATATTTAGATTAATTTAATATTTCAAAAATTAAAATTATAAAAATATATTTTAAATACAATTAAAATTCATATTATTTAAATCTCGAAAAAAAATACAACATAAATTACGCCTGAAGGAATACTACTACATTTTTTAAAACTTTATTTTACCATATAAGTACAATAAATTAATATAATTTGATACGTATATTAGTGATAGTATGTATTTTCTTTTTTAAATTTGCAACGTGCATCATCGTACGCCGTCACTGAAACCTTCAACTATGGACAGGTAATTAAGACACGTTGACAACTCGACGGACTTCCCAATCTGTAAATTAAAAAATTTCAACAGATAACTATAGCATTGACTTTGCACTTATTTACATTCGCGTATTTTCTATCAAAAAAATTTTATATTCAGAATTTGTATTCAAAATCTATGATGAAGGAAAGAGGAGTACTATTCACTGCACCATATTCATTAATAATACTTTGTATGCTACTTCTTTTCTATTCCATATAGTAAATTGTACTATTTTATAATTTCATTTATTTATATTTTGACAGTATAGAGAACTTTTACAAAATTAACACAATCTATCTAGATTATTTACATTCGCGTATTTTCTATCAAAAAAATTTTATATTCAGAATTTGTATTCAAAATCTATGATGAAGGAAAGAGGAGTACTATTCACTGCACCATATTCATTAATAATACTTTGTATGCTACTTCTTTTCTATTCCATATAGTAAATTGTACTATTTTATAATTTCATTTATTTATATTTTGACAGTATAGAGAACTTTTACAAAATTAACACAATCTATCTAGATTATTTACATTCGCGTATTTTCTATCAAAAAAATTTTATATTCAGAATTTGTATTCAAAATCTATGATGAAGGAAAGAGGAGTACTATTCACTGCACCATATTCATTAATAATACTTTGTATGCTACTTCTTTTCTATTCCATATAGTAAATTGTACTATTTTATAATTTCATTTATTTATATTTTGA
>JAJOOR010032242.1:0-11166 GCA_036250505.1 Solanum acaule | reverse complement strand
AAGATTGATTGTTGTAATTCAGGATGTATGTTGTATTGGGATGATGATAAGGATCTAACATCTTGTAAGTTTTGTGGCTATGAGAGGTATAAACACCATGTTGGCTCTCGTAAGAGAAAATTGGTTCCTTATATGAGAATGTATTATTTTCCTCTTATTCCTAGATTACAAAGATTATATGGGTCTCGTGCTACAACTGCCGACATGAGATGGCATCATGAGCATATACAAGAAGAGGGGGTAATGCGTCATCCATCAGACTCTGAGGCTTTGAAACACTTTAATGAAACTCATTATTTTTTTGCTGATGAACCAATGAATGTGAAGTTAGGGTTATGTACTGATGGTTTTCAACCATTTGCTCAATCGGGAAGAAAATACCCTTCTTGGCCAGTGATTGTTACTCCATACAATTTACCTCCGGGAATGTGCATGAAAGAAGCTTACATGTTCTTAACTATCATTGTTCCAGGACCACACAATCCTAAACAAAAATTGATGTTTATCTACAACCTCTAATAAAAGAATTGACTTTATTGTGGGAGACAGGTGCAGAAGCATTTGACATCTCAAAAAAGTAAAATTTTCAATTAAGAGAAGCTTTGATGTGGACTATCAATGACTTTCCAGCATATTCTATGTTATCAGGATGGAGTACCAGTGGAAATTTAGCATGCCCTTAGTGTATGGAGGAAGCACTAAGCACTTGGTTTGACAGTCATAGGATGTTTCTTGATCAAAACCATCCATTTAGGAAAGATCGTAAAAACTTTCTTAAAGGTCATATTGTTACAAGATCACCACCACCTGTTAGAACGGGACAAGAAATTCTTAATCAAATATGTGAGTTGGGGATAAGGAAGGTAACTGAGTTAGATGTTGAAGAAGTTAATAAGAGATTATGTAAGTCCTATGGTTGGAAAAAATGTAGCATCTTTTGGGATTTGCCTTATTGGAGTTCTAATATGATACGGCATAATCTTGATATCATGCATATTGAGAAGAATGTCTTTGATAATGTATTTAATATAGTTCTTAATGTTGATCGCAAAACCAAAGACAATCCCAAAGCACGTCAGGATGTTGTAAAATACTGCAATCGGCCACAGTTAGCAAGAAATCCCAATGGAAGCTATCCCAAGGCTGCATATACAATAGACAAGAATGAAAAAAAGGTCTTGTTTGATTGGTTGGAAAGTGTGAAGTTTCCATATGAGTATGTTTCAAATATGAGTCGATGCCTTGACACAAACAAATTTAAGTTATTTGGGATGAAAAGTCATGATTGTCATGTGTTCATGCAACAACTATTGCCAATTTCCTTTCGTGAGCTACTTCCTAGTAATGTGTGACTAGCACTTACAGAGTTTAGTTTATTTTTTAAAGATCTAACTTCAACTATTCTTAGAAAGGTGGACTTAGAGAGATTAGAGGTACACATCCCACAAAGTTTGTGTAAATTAGAACGAATATACCCTGCTGGATTCTTTAACTCAATGGAACATTTACCCGTGCACCTTCCATATGAAGCAAGAATTGCTGGACCTGTAAAATATAGATGGATGTATCCTTTTGAGAGGTAAATATAAAATATTTATGTAGTTATATAGTGTCAATATGCTAGTTCAATATGATAATTTAATTTCTTACATATATAGGTATACCTTCGAACTCTTAAAAATATGATAGGCAACAAAGCTAGTGTTGAGGGTTCTATTTGTGAAGCATACTTGATGGTTGAATCAACACAATTCTTTTCTCATTATTTTGAACCTCATGTTATGTCACGTCATCATAATGTGTCCCTTAATGATGATGGTGGTGTTATGAAAGATGTTGAAGAAAATTTATCAATATTCACCCATCCAGGAAGGTTAACGGGTGAAGCCAAAAAGAGAGATTTGTCTCTTGAGTAAATTAAGGCTGCCCAAACTTATATTCTTCTAAATTGTTAGGAGGTTGAGCCGTTTGTGAGGTAACATTTTAAGGTTATACTTCTTTCATATAATAGATTTGTCCATATATTATGAATTTAGTTTGACTTATTTTGCTGCAATGAAGCATGTATGTGCAACGTTTGCAAGAAGAGTTTCCGAATCTATCTCAAGATCAAATAGATGAGAGTCTCGAAACATATTTTTCTGTATGGTTCAAGGAATATGTAAGCCTAATTAAATCATCACTATCTTTTAAAATATAATGTGTCGAATTGTCTTGTGAATTAGACTAAATCTTATCATATATTTTTTAAATAGGTTCGATCCAACCATATTGAAAATGAATACTTGCGTAGTCTTGCTCATGGACCATTAATAAGCGTGTATTCTTATCCAGTGTGTTTTGTTAATGGATACATATTTCACACAGTACATCGCGGTAGTGCAAGATCAATAATGAATAGTGGAGTTTGTATCTCTGATCCAAATACGGGTGATTACTATGGAAGGATTCAAGAAATTATACAAGTGGAATACTGTAGAGCACCTTTAAAGCAAGTTATGTTATTCAAGTGTGAATGGTTTGATCCAGTATTAAATATTGGTGTTAAGGTGCATAATCAGTATAAATTGGTCGATGTTAATCATCATCGCTGATTTAAAAAATATGAACCTTTTATTCTTGCGATGCAAGCAACTCAAGTATGTTATATGTTTTATCCTAGCACAAAGAAGGACAAGGATGATTGGTTAGCTGTATTAAAAGTCAACCCTCGAGATGTCATTGAATTACCTGATGAGGGAGTGATCACAATACCAGAACCAAATCTTCCATTTCAAGTTGAAGAAGTTGAAATTCATGAGATTACTGTTGATGAAACTATACTTCTGCATGATCCAAATGGGGAGGAAATTGAAATGGATGAACCAATTGATGATGGATTGTTTCCAGAGCATCATGAATTAGATGAAGAATTTATAGAAGACGAGTATGAAACTGAGAATGAATCTGAAGAGGAGTTCGAAGAAGAAATAGATACAGACTAGTGTATTGATAGTAATGTGCTATAGTATCTTTAATGACGTTTGTTCATAGTAATATGTTTTGGATGCAATTTGTTTCTTGTGGAAAAACAATGCTTACTGATTGTTGTATCTTTTGTGTGCTTTGCAGCTCTAATTTCTTAAAGCTACTAGTATCTTTTTGTGTGTGACATGCTTCAACTTTGGTTGAAATTTTTCTAAATGTACATCATTTTTAGCATGAGCAGGTAAACTCAAGAAATAAGATAGTTGGAAGGCATTCTCAAACTTCTGTTTTTCCTACTTCTGGACATTCTCAAGTTCAGTTTGGTCCATGACATGTGTGAAAGAATCTGAATATTTCTTAAAAGAGAAATTATTTAACTAAGATTTGATAAATATGATTAACTTTGTTTTTTTTTGTAGATATGACACCAGGCAGAGGTCGAGGTAACACAAGTCGTGAAGCAAGATGTCAATTGGAGGTCGAGGTAGCACAAGTCGAGTTAATATGCCTACTGTTCCTATTCCCATAACTAGTTCTCAACAAGGTGGTATTAGTTCTTCTAGTGGACCAAATAATATCATTAAAGTTCAGACATTAGTTCCTACTATTTCGCCTCTTGTTCAAACATCAGATCATGGTAGTACCCCATCAGTTCATCTTGAACCAACCCTTGTAATACCTAGGAGCAATGCAATAGGTGAGGGTGCATCTATTGATCAGAGAAACGTAATAGGTGATTCTACATCTAGTCAAAACAACACAATAGGTGAAGGTGAGAACAATAGTAACACTGGACAGCGGACACTTGTTTTTCTTTCTGCTGCCGAGTTAGTGTGTGCTTGCACTATTATTATTAATATACTGTGAATTTCTGTATCAAAGAGTTCATATAATCTCTTCAATTTTTTTCACGTTGGAACCTTCAAGTAGCTGCTCTAACCGAATATGTGAGTCTTTCAAGAGTTAGCTTGATCCCAAGGGAACTAATTGGAAAAGTGTCCACAAGAAACAAAAGATTTTTATCTAGGGGAATTCGAGGTATAATATTTCAGCATTTTAATTAAAAAGGTTCATAAGTTTTATAGTTTCGATACTGATGTTATTTATAAAACTATTTCAGAAGGAATTCTATTGGGATCCTTCCATTGATAGTGAAGTGAAGATACAATGGTGAAGGAAGGCAGCGAGAAGGTACAGTGATTTCATTTCTGGCTTAACAAAAGAAGGAAAACGGCCAAAATATATTTTAGAAGAAATATGGAAAAGTTGGATGAGTATTTGGAAGAAACCTAAGGTTATTGAAAAGTCAAAATAAATTCAAGAAATCGTTGTGGCGGTTTGAATGCAGTTGCCAAGGGAACTCACACGGGAGGCTCTATTACCATCGGAGAGAATCGTAAGAGACTTGTAAGTATATTTTCACGCACCCTTCATTTACTTGTGTCACATTGACTATTTTCAATTGAGTTAGCGTTCAAGTTTTATCTCTAAGGATTTTCTAGAATTTTGTTAACAAGAAAAAACATTTGTTAATGTCGATGTAGTGCTGATGTGGATGTGTCTCCTAGCTAACCTTACTTTGTTATGAACTAACAAATATGGTCTCGAATTACACTATACCATGCTTTTATATTTTCATGTACTTTAATTTTTTTTTCTTGTATAGGCTATTAAAAATGGTCGCGATCCAACACCAAATGAGATACATTTGCACGTCCATACACATGGTCATGATGGAAAATCTTTTGTTGGTGAACGAGCTTGAATCGTGCATGTAAGTTCAATATTCTTACTGCTGATCCCAAGGTGCTTTCTAATCTCTTCATTTGTGGCTGGTGTTATTAGTTTCAATTGTTGTGTTCTTTTGAGTCTTGATCCACTGCTCATTATATCTCTTCTTACTGTTGATAATACATGAGTTGATGATCCTGGTAATGCCTATATCTCTTCTTACTTCTCAAATAGTTTAGGAGAATGGTTAACATTGGATGACCTGGTTTTCTCCATTCCCTTATGATTATTGGCATGAAGCTTTTATGATCTGCTAAGTGGTTGAAAAATCTAAAGGTTCTTACCCCTTTTGGTGACATCTTTTCAAAAGGGAATGGAGATTTCTTGTGAACTCGATTTCTTAATTTTATATTGTTGTTGTGTTTATTTTATACAAATCTAGATAAAATGCTTTATCTCGATCTAGCAAACATTCCCCCCTTTTCGAGCTTCATTGTTATTGTTGGTATTGATTTTGATTGGAATAAGTTGCAGGTGCTTCCCTTTTATTTTCGTTCTAGCTTCTATTATTTCTTATTTTGATTTTGATTGGAACACAATTGATCAAAGTAGCTAGACATGGTAGTTGTTTCCCAAGGGATGCAATTGTTTTCTGGCATTCTGAAAGCCTGTCAGCAACCACTGCTAAATCCTCCTGCTAATGACAAAGTTCACATACCATTATTAATTTTCTTCTTTTTTATTCACATCGATGTGTCTATACAAGAATGACAAACAACACAAGATAGGTTCATAGAAAGAACTATCTGTTTTATTTTCAGTTCACCATTTGAACCTTAGCATCCTAGGCTCTTTTACTAAGCTCATTTCTGTTTTTTTATGCTTTGCAACTGCTCCTTGCTGGCATTTTATGTTGTTTGAGTGCTCAAATCCCTTTCTATAATCTTTATTTTGAGTTTAATTTTGAGAGTTGTGTTCTCCTTCTCTAAAACCTTAAGCTTGACAAAGATATCATGATCAGTAGAAGTAGGTGTTATAGTTGTTTCTCAAGTGCAGTTTTTTCAGATTTCAATTAATTTTTTCTTAATATCAATCTGTTAAGAAGTTCATAATTTAAACATGTACTAGAATTCATATTTTTGTATTTGATGGAAAAAGATAATATACTAGGTCCATAGTTGAAGATAAGCCTCCGTCCCATCATTTAAACTAGAAGTAGACTTTGCAATCAAAGCTTCTCCTTCCATAGAAATCTTGCTTTCCACCTTCCAATCCAATCCTGGACTGAGCCAGCCACACAATCTGGCGACTCTATCAATCGTGGCCTATTTCTAGTGTCATTGCTGCTAGGACCATAACAGAAGATACCTGTAAGTCTTCCTACAATATAAAGAACTTCTTCAGTAATGGGTCTCCACTGCTCAGCACATGAAAAATTAATTCCCAGACCAACACTAAGTCCTCTTAGGATGTGCATTGTATGGAGAACATAAAACGGTTCCTCTGGAAAAGCCTATCATCAAAATAAACAATTTTCAGAATTGTTTTACAGTATATGCATATTTAATTTGCTAACTGGTTCAACTGGCAACTGTTATCACCATGTGAATGAAGGAAAACCAATGTTGTTAACTGCCAATATACTATTGTTTCCAAAGGTGGGGACTTATGGTTAAACAATAGGAAAACTACTGAAGTTTACTAGGTGAAAGACATTATTTGTGGTTTTGGAATATCACAAGTAAAATTATGGACTGGGATCTTGATTGCAACAACTAGGAAAGAAAGACATTTTCCTTTCAGCAACCTAGCAAATTAAGAAAGAAAGATCTATGTTTTCTGACCCTTAGACTTATATGATCATTCTTTCAACTTCTCAAGTTCTAACCTTAGACTTATCTGACCCTTCCTCAACTTCTCCAGCTCCTCTCCTAGATTATTGTTCACGAGATCAACATGAGGACTAGTGTTGATCTGGAATTCTGCTTTCGATACATTTCAGTCAGTGCTTTTTATGAGTTGTGTTCTCCTTCTCTAGACACTTAAGCATGACAAAGATATTAGGATCAGTAGAAGTAGGCATTGCAACTTAAATAGTTGTTTCTCAAGTGCAGTTTTTTCAGATTCCAATATTTGGTGTTGATCTGGAATTCTGCTTTCGATATTTGATGTTGGTTTTGTTCAAAATTTACTCATGTGAACTTTGTTTTGCACAGTATGTCTGTTTTTATTCTTAGACCTTTTTTAAATGCATAATTTTTTAAACACATGAGAACTCATTGCTGTTAGTTGAGTCTGGATGTGTCTATTCTTGTTGTAAATAATTAATTTCACTAATTTTCACTCTTTTGCAGGAAAAATATCAAGACATATTTCATAACCAAACACAAACTCAATCTGATGTTGATCAATGGAAAGCATATTATCAAGCAGCAGAAGGAGAAGAGAAAAGATGGATGTATGGTCTTGGAGCTCAAGCAAAAGTATTTTATGGACCAAATTTTTGTGTTTCTTCTGGATCTGATGCTTCTGGCTCAGTACCATGTTTAAATGCTCAAACAACACTGACATAAAATATGGATGAGTTCGTGGTGCGAATGATTCCTTCGCTAACTAGTCACTTGCTTCCTATATTTGTAGAGCAGGTACGTGGTTTGATTTCTCCAGCCTGATCTCAGCCAGACTATCCTACCAACCATCCATCAACTATTGCACATGTAATTCCTGCTCCAACTGCAACAAATATCAATGACGATCGTGCATCGGTTTTTGAGGAATGGTTGTGGCTCTCTAGTCTCTCTTAGTTAGTTTTTGTTGGCTAGATTTTGTTGCAAATTCTTTCAGCTATATATTTTGCTTGAAATTTATCATTGGGGATATTTTGAACTTGGTAAGTATAATTTGCACTTAGCTATGTACTTTGGATCTTGTAGAATATTAATTTCTACGGATCAAGTTAATTTTATGATTATGTAATATGTGTTTGAAAATGTGTATTTAATTATACAAATAAAAAAATATTTATAGATTTGTGACAAATTATTTTCGTCGCTAAATGAATGGAGATGGAATTAGCAACAAAATATTTGGTTGCCCTATATGATGAAACGATGAAATAATATATAAAATGAGGGACAAAATTTAAAATACACGACAAATTTTTTTGTCGCTAAAGAAATTAGTGACGAAATTAGCAACAATAATTTGGTTGCCAATATGTTGAGACGACGAAATAAGTTACAAGAATAGCGACATAAATAGTGACAGATTTTTCCATTGCTAATCTTGCCAACAGACAACTTTCATCGCAAATCTGTCGCTTAGTTTGTGACAAATTCAATTTTTTCGTTGCTAAATGGTTAGCTATGCACAATATAGAGACGAACAATATTATGTCGCTATTCTGTCGCTAAACCAAAATAGCGACGGAATAAGCTATTTAGCGACCGATTTTGTTTGTCGCTAAACACAGTTTTTTTTGTAGTGTACTGAGGCCCGAGATCAGAGCACTACACCTGACACTGATGCCCAGACAGATGGAGCAACTGTTTAGACAGGATCCCTCTTTACCTCCCTCTCTATCTTACTTTTATTTTGACTTTTGGATATTATTTTGATTGCATTGGAGAACAAATGATTTTTATTTGTGGTGGGGTGAGGCCCACCTTTTGTGACTATGATTTTGTGTATATATTTGGGATTTGAGCTATAAATTGTGTTTTATACTATTTTTGTGGATGATTTAGCTTGTGGCTCCTTGTTTTTAATTGTAAATGATTTTTGGACCCTTCCGGGAAAAAAATGTGCCACCTCTTGTTTGTGGTTGAATATGGCTGTTCTCTTGAAAATTTGAGTATCTGTCTTAATCAATACCGATGACTTGAATAGTGCTCATAATCGAACAAAAATGAATGTGCGGCTACGATGAGGCCAAATGAAGTTGCATAGACAATATGTGAACTTTTTTCATCTCGTTGTGACTAGCCAAGTATCAAATTGAGTCTCTTGTAATGAACATTGCACACTAGCGAAAGTGTGGAGTCTTGTTTGACATTGGTGTCAATACCTTGTGTTATGAGCTTACCGTGAACCATATGTGATGACACCTAGAATTTGCCCCGTTGGCCCGGTTGACTAAGTGATGCAATCTCTTGATATTATCTTAGGAAACTTTGAAGAGTGTGAAACAATTTGACATTATACCTCTTTTTGTGGCCTACCTTGTGAATGTGTGAACTCAGCATGAACACCCTTGAGCCTTAACCTTTTTATTGGAAGAAACTTGATGCAATTGTGACCTTTCTTTATCCATTACCCATAATCCTCATGATTCGTGATTTGTGTGAATAGCTAACTTAGGCCAAAAGCCTAAGTTGGGGGTGTGGTGAAAAGAGAAGGTAAATCAAGAAGTGCAAGAAAGTTCCCTTTGACCCATGGTTTTGAGAAAAATGGAACCCCTCCATATAAAAAAAAAAGAGAAAAAGAGAATGAAAAAGTTATGGAATAAAGTTGTGAAAGTGCAAAGAAAATAGGGTTTCCAACAGTCCATGGAAAGTGAATAATGGGGTGACTTGTGAGCACGAATGAAAATGATAAAGAAAAGGAAAGAAAGTGTTGTTCACACCACATTTCATGAGGATTACAACCATTGAACCTAAATGACCATACCCTTGCACTCAGCCCCGTTACAAGCCTTGAAAAGACCTTTTTGATCTTGAGTGAGCTGAAACAAGGGTTGATTGGAAAATACGGGCAAACCTATGGGTGAAGTCATGCATTGTGTTCATCTTTGTGAGTGTGAGTGTTGCATTTGATTTCAGAGCTTTAAATTGTTGAACCACTATGAGTGAGTATGGAATCATTCTTTTTGTGAGGGCATTTGAGTACCTTTATTGAACTTGAACTTGCATTTGAAGCAAGTATTGTGAACTTCAGAGTCTTTGATAATGGTGAGTCACAACTTAAATCTTTGAGTGCACAATTGATCCTTGCATGAGTAAGTTGAGTCTTTTTGTGTGCATTCATGATTGAATCTTATGTAGCACTATTTAAGACATCCTTTTTGAACTGCTGAACTTGGGTTTTACTTAAGTTGGTGGTGTTGATGAGTCCACGATTTGGACTCATTTAGTGCTTTATTTTAATAGATTTAGTGTCCTCAAATGCATATTTTGTGCCAATAACTGATGTAAATCCTTGATTTTCAGGTGTTTGGATTGAGGAACAAAGCATGGACACTAATGAGCAAAAAGGAACAAGGCAGCTGAGAGAACGAAGAAAAGAAGGCCTGAGGATCGCCTAAACCATTGGACGAGTCGCCGAATGGCCATGGTCTCGACTAATGTTCTAGTGTTCCAAGCCCTGAAGGAGAAAATCAAGTCGGTAATAGAAAGGAGCAGTCGGCGAGTCGCGGAACGGTTCCGCGATGCAGTGCTATATCGCCCAAAGTTACAGAACTTGAAGTTGCTGAAGGCCAAAGCAAAAAGGCGATGGAACTGACCAAAGGGCAGATCGCCGAGTAGATCGGCGATCCCAACTTATTACGTCGAATGGTCCTTCGCAACACATTTTTGGTGACTGTAAATATAGTTTTAAATTCTTAGTTTAGTATCTAGTTTTCATTATAGAATCATAATTGTTCTGTTTTCAAGTTTGAGAGCTTAGAACTGAGTTTGGAGACAATATTTCCTTAGCTTTGAAGATTTCCATTTCTGAGAAATTGGAAATGGGTGTTGAAGATTCTTCATTTTAGACCCTTGTAAAGACGGAATTAATCTTACCCAGTTAATGGAAACACAATTTGGTAACAATTTTTATCTTTTTATGATGTCCAGTCTAAACCAATTCTTTTGGTGTGATTATGGGTTGATTTAGCTGCTGGGTATTGTTAATTGATTGTGTAAATGCTGTTTAAAAGTGGTTTCATTCAGTAGTTGTGTATTAATCTAAAGGGTTGTACTTGCAAATGCAACTCTACCTTCGTGTTTTTGGATTGCTCGAGAGAGAGGTTTTAAAACCTAGATTACTGATTTGATGGTTTGTGGGTATTGGGTTGTCATGGGTTCAACTTGAGAGAGTGAATCCTAAACCCTATTCCATACATTCAGCTCTAGAGAGTGAATGGACTAAAGCGTAACCTATTTTTAATTGCTGCTTATTGGTGTTCGAGAGAAACCAATTTGATTCGAGGTAAATTGTTTGAGAGAAAGTTTATCCGCACTAAAGTCTAGCTTATTCATTGATTTACAACTATTCACTATTGATTGCAATCACCCATTTGTCTACCTTAGCCCATAATCCAATCACATCCCAAGAACCCGTCTCTATACTTGCTATTTTCGTGTTATTTGCTGTTGTAGTTGGTAATTAAAATCAAACCCCCCCCCCCCCCCTGTTATTTGACACTTGTGTCAACCCATACTTGAACCATGCTTTTATTTGTAAATGTTTTTACCTATGATTGACTTG
>JAJOOR010032241.1:0-13117 GCA_036250505.1 Solanum acaule | reverse complement strand
TAATAAGTGTAGGTTCCGGCTAGGTGACTTTCACTCTCCTTTTGAAGAAGACTTGGATTGCTTATCTCCAAGTTGTGGTGAGTCCTCAAGTTCGAGGACGGATTATCCATTTCTTAGTTTCTATTGTACCTCTCATGTTGAGACTTTTATTGATGTAAAGGGCTAAGTCCCAAACTTTGTATTCCTATGTTTTAGATGGTTTATGAGACAAAGTCTAGATTCCTATGATTTTCCTTTATGAAAAGTGAAGTTTGACTTCTACTGTAAAAGTTTTAAATTTTCCGCATTATTTTCTGTCTTATGTAATGATGATGCTAGAGGCTTGTATGAGACCCCTTAGGGGTCAAGTACATCGTGTTACGTCTAGGGGGTACTCCCGGGTCGTGACAAACTTGGTATCAGAGCATAAGGTTTTGGGAATAATATTTAGGTTGATGTCTTATGCACCGTGTCTAGTAGAGTCTTGTTCATGAGTGTTAAGCGCGCCACTCTTATGAATGAGAGGATATAAGATGTTTAGGAACTTTCATTTCTTTCATTACTTTTTAGTCGTGCTTAAAGTTCTTACTCTATGAATTCCCTTCCTCTAACCCTTCTCTTGTGATTGTAGGAGATGAATACAAGAAGGGAGAACTTAAGAAAAATGGTAGAAGAGATGGTAAATGAAGGAGTTCCTCCCCAAGATCCTCAAGGGCCTCAAGTTCCTCAAGATCCTAATGATAAAGGAGCTATGAAGAATGTGGAGATAAGGACGGCTCCCCGAGTGAATCCTAATGCGAGCACCATGGCTTCAAGGTTAAGAAACTTTACTAGGATGAACCCTCCTATCTTCTTGGGTTCCAAGGTGAATGAAGATCGACAAGAGTTTTTGGAAGAGGTCTACAAGATAGTGGATGTTATGAGGGTGACCTCTATAGAGAAGGCCGAACTAGTAGGGTATCAATTGAAGGATGTAGCCCAAGTATGATTTACTCAATAGAAGGATAATATGGCTATAAGAGCGGGTCTCATAACTTGGGAAGCATTCAAGAAGACATGTCTTGATAGGTTCTTTCCATGGGAAAAGAGAGAAGCAAAGGTGGAAGAATTTATCAACCTTCGCCAAAGAGGTATGAGTGTCCAAGAATACTCCTTGAAATTCACTAAGTTGTCCAAATATGCCCCATCTTTGGTGTCTAACCCAAGAGATGAGATGAGTCGCTTTGTCACCAATGTGTCCGATGCTATTGAAGAAGAGTGTCGAGCGGCAATGCTTCATGACAATATGGATATCTCACGGTTAATGGTCTTTGCTCAACAAGTTGAGAAGACAAGGCTTAGGAAGAAAATTAGAGAGGTAAAAAAGATAAGGTCTGATGATGGTAATTTTTCTATGGGTAAGTTTGAGGGTCAAAATGGACCAAGGTTCAAGAAGAGGTTTTCCAACCATGGCTCCTCCAATGCTCCAAGACACAACAAAGATAGGGTGTCTAACCCTAAGCCTCAAGGAGGCAATAGGGATGGATCTTCCATGGAGAGACCTACATGTGCCAAGTGTGGTAAGAAATATGAGGGGAAATGTCTTGCCGAAATAGGTGTGTGCTGTGGATGTGGCAAAAGTGGACATCAACTGAAAGATTGTCCAACTCGTGCGGCCAAGGGGAAAGATGGTAACCAAGCTCCTCCAAGTGGTTCAAATCTCGATGCTCCCAAGAAAAATCGCTTCTATGCTCTCCAATCCTGAAGTGATCAAGAGGTGTCCCAGACGTTACCGGTGTTTTGCAAGTATTTTCAATTGATGTTTATGCATTATTAGACCCCGGTGCCACTTTATCTTTTGTTACTCCTTTTGTGGCTATGAAATTTGAGGTACCTCCCGAAGAGTTAAAAGAACCTTTTTCCGTGTCTACCCCGGTTGGTGACTCGATTGTAGCTAAAAGAGTATATAGGAGTTGTCCTATTTCTTTGTTTCACAAAGTCACTTTGGTAGATTTGGTTGAATTGGACATGCTTGATTTTGATGTAATCTTGGTGATGGATTGGTTGCATGCTTGTTTTGCTTCCAATGATTGTAGAACTCGGGTAGTAAAGTTTCAATTTCTAAATGACCCCATTTTGGAATGGAAGGGGGGAAATTCAACCCCTAGAGGTAAATTCATTTCATGTCTAAAGGCTTGTAAAATTATTTGTAAGGATTGTATCTATCATATTGTAAGAGTTAAGGACATCGAGTTCGAGACTCCTCCTTTAGAGTCGGTCCCCGTAGTAAGGGAATTTTTGGAAGTCTTTCCCGATGACTTGCCCAAAATTCCTTCCGAACGGGAAACAGACTTCGGCATCGATCTTTTGTCGGATACTCAACCCATATCAATTCCCCCTTATCGGATGGCTCCGGCCGAATTAAAAGAATTAAAGGCACAACTCCAATATTTTATAGACAATGGTTTCATTCAACCAAGCATATCTCCATGGGTTGCTCTGGTATTATTTCTGAAAAAGAAAGATGGGTCCCTTAGGATGTGTATTGATTACCGCCAATTGAACAAGGTCATTATAAAGAATAAGTACCCTCTTCCTAGAGTTGACGATTTGTTTGACCAACTCCAAGGGGCGAGTTACTTTTCAAAGATTGACTTAAAGTCGGGCTACCACCAACTTAGGCTGAGAGAGGTTGACATTCCTAAGATGGTCTTCTGAACAAGATATGGTCACTATGAATTCCTAGTCATGTCTTTTGGTCTAAGAAATGCTCCGGCGGCGTTCATGGATCTAACGAATAGGGTATTTAGGAAATATCTTGATTCGTTTGTGATTGTCTTTATTGACGATATTTTGATATATTCGAGGATTGAGGGTGATCATATGAAGCATTTGAGGATAGTATTGCAAGTCCTTAAAGACCACCAATTATATGCTAAGTTAGCAAGTGTGAGTTTTGGCTAAGTTGGTTTCTTTCCTTGGTCATATTGTGTCGGTCATTGGTATAGAGGTTGACCCTAAGAAGACGAATGCGGTCAAGAGTTGGCCTAGACCTCTAGCTCCTACCGATATTAGAAGCTTTTTGGGTTTGGCCGGTTACTATAGGAGGTTTGTTGAGGGTTTTTCCTCTCTTGCCTCTCCATTAACGACCTTAACTCAAAAGAAAGCAAAGTTTGTGTGGTCGGAGGCTTGTGAGAAAAGCTTCCAAGAATTGAAGAATAGACTTACATCCGCTCCGGTGTTGACCTTACCGGAGGGTACCGACGGGTTCGTGGTATATTGTGATGCCTCTCGAGTGGGTTTGGGGTGTGTCCTCATGCAACGGGGTAAAGTGATTGCCTATGCTTCAAGGTAACTCAAGGTACATGAAAAGAATTACCCGACCCATGATCTCAAACTAGCGGCGGTGGTGTTTGCTTTGAAAATCTAGAGACACTATCTCTATGGGGTGCATGTAGATGTGTTTACCGACCACAAGAGACTTCACTATGTGTTGAGCCAAAAAGATTTGAATCTCCGACAAAAGAAGGTGGTTAGAACTTTTAAAGGATTATGACATGAGTGTCCTTTACCACCCCGGCAAAGCCAATGTAGTTGTTGTCGCACCCTATTTCGAACTAGCCGAAATAGTTAACAACATAACATGGCTGTCACTTTGATTTTTTTTGAAAAAAATGTTTTGTTTTTGTTTTAGAGTCGCCACCTAAATTTTAAGGAAAATATTAGGAAAACCATTTTTAATATGTAAATGTAAACTCTGTTTTGATTTGCGAAACCAGTGAGGTTCTGAGTAAGGGTTTTGGTTACTCGAGGGGAAGGTGTTAAGCACCCCTCAGAGCCTATCCGAAGATAGTCCTTAAACTCAATTTAGGAAATTATGATTAGGAAAACTTGTTTATTTATTTGCTTTAAAAATGAATGATAAGTTAATTGGTTAGTTTAAGAAAAGAATAAAATACAAGATATGACATATATATGCCTTATAAAATAGATTTAATAGTAGTTTTTTTATCATGTAAAAATAAATAAATAAATAAATAAATAAATAAATAGATGTACTTAAAAGTATGTTAATTTTTATATGTAAAAAATATAGATGTATCATAGTAAAATTATCCTAAGAAATGTATAGATGTTGAATTTATGAAAATATGTCACTTCATTAAGACGTGAAAAATAAAACAAGATAGTAGTGGAGTGTAAATATGTAGTAATATGTAATATGTAATTTGGATAAACTAGAGTTTCCTAAAAAAATAAATAAATAATAAAGATACTAAATGTTAAAATATTAGATAGAATAAAAAATTATGTTTATGATAAAGTATAGTATATACATGTAAGTTTTTTAAAACATATGAACACTTATTATTTATTTACATGTACAGACAAATTGACGATAGTTTATATGTAGTAAAGTAATATGTATATTTAAGTGTAGGCATTTATAAATTATAAAAATAAATAAATAACATTAATAAAAGAGATGGTAGATAAAACTAGGTTATGTGGAGAAAATATAGAATATACCTTTATATGTATGACACATATATATATATATGTACCTTGTATTTGAACCTGTTGGCATATCTAAAATTTTGAAATGGCATGTTAAAAGATTAAAATGTTTTTAGCAATGTTTGATCCAAAAAAAAAAAAGAATAGTCAATATACTTTATAAAGAGGTGATGTAAAGAGTATAAAAATAAAATTTGAAATAACGTGTTACAAGATTAAAATATTTTTAGTAATGCTTGATTCGAAAAATAAGAATAGTCAATACATTTTATAAGGGGTGATGTAAAGAGTATAAAAATAGGCCTAACTATTAGGACTCATTCTATAGTCACATTAAAAAAAAATATAATTCCACAAGTTAATTATTTTTAGCCTTTATGTATCTCTAAATTCATTTGGAAGTCCTAATTCATGAGTTTTATTTTTTCCTACTTAAACACCTAAATGAATATTATTTCACCCTTTTGAAACTTCATTTGACATCTTTTAAAACTATAAGCCCTTCTCTTCAACTTAAGAAGCCTAAAAGAGTATTATAAGTAAAAATGCTAACCCATGTCTTAAGAAAATATCTTTGTGTCATTTGTTCTAAAGGTGTCTCAACTAAATTCATAAACTAATAATATTAGTTCACGTAAAACAAGCTTCAAAATAAAAGACAAACAATATATCAAATTTGTAAGCAAGGGTTAGCCAATATATCCAAACAATATAATTAAGACTCGAAAAAAGAAAGGCTAAGAAATATTGGACTCCTAATTTGTGAGACTCCAAGTGTTGCAATGATCCTAACCGCTGCTGGCCTAATACTTTAGGCCAATAACGAGTTCCAAAGTAGAAACTCCAGCTCTCCGGTTGTACATGAATTATAAGAAGACGAAAGGAATTAGCAAGTGGACTCTATGTTTATCAAAATACATAATAAACAATATTATGTAGTCACGTGCATATGAATATGTTTTTATAATATGATGGAAGGTTTAATGTATCTGCAACCTTTTCTGAAGCATAGGAGCATACGTTTATTCTCTTAAGCCTAATAAAACAAGCAAACAGTACTATATGTGGTTCCTAAAGAAAGAATATATGTTTAATCCTATCCCCACAAGATTACAAAGATGACCAACAAATAACAAGATAAAATACGAAGTGGGGGTCCAATACTTAGAGTGGAATTAAGATGAAATAACTACATGGGACAAGGGCTAAGTTCACAGAATCATGTATGATGCCAAAACGACAAATATCTTAGACTATTGACAGATGGATTAATGAGACTATCAATTGATAGACTAAGTTTAGCTACATCAGAAGCAAAACAGTATGCTTTAACAGAGGATTCTTCTAGTCACAACAGAGAGAGGAAAAAGAATTAAAAGTTTCTAAAGTTAACCATGTAGACAAATTTCAAGATAGATTCAAAAGCAAACAAATATAAAAAAAAAATACGTATGCTAGTACGTATTTTTAAATGAACCACGGCTTATCAACATGGTGAGTAAATCTTGCTTGACACAAACTACGAAATCTTAACAAAACGAGTTCGAAGCTAAACATACTCTTACTCTTAGATTCATTTAGATAAGGTTGATAAGGAAACTTCGAGACATAATTCGTAATTAAAGGAGTGCATGATTAAGTGGTTGGGGGTATTTTGAGCATACTTTGAAAGAAAACAGAGAAAAAAATATAATTGATTATATCCAGATGCTAAAATAGATGTTGACTCTTATTACAAAAACCAATTTGATTACACAAGGTCATAGCATAGTGAATTTTGCACAACAAAGAACCACTATAACGAATTTCGAACTTATTAGTCTAACAGGAGTAATACTAACTACAGGGCAAACCACATTGTTTGTGACGACTCATTCATTGAAGCATGTTGGTGAAAACCGGAAATAATGTTTAAAGGATAGCCATTGGGACATTAAGACCACATACGAAATAATGCAGGTGGTAGTTTCGTGGAAGGAATTACACAATAAAGAGGAAACCAACATATACACTGCCAAACTAGAAAAAAATAACAAAAAATAAATATCTAGTCAAATGTCCATTAATAACCATGAGGTCCTCCTACATGCATATGTCATTTAAACACACACACACAAAAAATCTGCTCGTCATGAGTATATATTCTAGATCATATCGACCATTCTACGTACTAAGATTTGATAATCCCATGAATTATAATGAAAAGAGCAAAGTGTAATCTCGGCCGAGTTAATTATTCTAAAACAGATGTAAAATAGGAATTGAGAAGAGTTCGAATGTTTAGACATTCTTACATTCATTTTTTTGAACCGAAAATAGAGTAAAGGGGGCAAGTAACGATCCGATTTAACAATGTTATAAAGCAAAGCATAAATATTTCCAGAGAGGATGAAATACGAGAAGGGAAATAGATCAAGATGGATTATACTTGAGTTGGTTCAATTTGCGATCAAGTTAATAAGTAAATGCTCATTTAGCTTCCTTGATTTTACGTGAACATAGGCAAATTTATTATGACTCGACAACTTTTGAGGAGAAATAAAAATGTAGCTGTCTGATTCCTCATATTAAAAAGCTATCCTAATTTAATACTCCCACACTGCCATCCATAAAGAACCAAGGAAATTCATTCCATACTGAGAAATTGAACCAGTAGCAGGTGAAGGACATGATTTTAAGTGCTAAAATGTCTCATTCATATTTTTAAAAAATGATTATTTAGACAAAGCTTGGTTATACTTGAAGGAGTAAACAAAATTTAGAATTGAAATCCCCAAACTTTAAGTGAAATCTGACTTTCGTAATAATGAGGTTACGTATGAAATTTTAAAGATGCAGAAACATTGGTTTAAATGTGAACGACGCTTAGCGACAGAGAACAACATAAATCAGGCTAAACGTCTTATGAAATCATGTTGCAGAACTTGAAAGCAGTAGTATGAACATGCCTTATGCTTTTCCAAGTTGATTCTAACTCAAGTTTATATTAACGATATGAGCAGCTGAAACACAACAGAATCACAACCGGCTTTCGAGTTATGATTCAAACCAACAGTGATGAAAATAGAGCTACACAATTAGAACACTCAAAATGGAGACTAAATGAACATCGACCATTGCAAGCAAAGCAAAGCAAAGCATAGATTCAGCTAGTTATATGGATACAAAATCAAGTTAATGAACATAATGATCAACACATAACATTCAAACAACTCCACTGATGCTTGACTTATGCTTACTGCCCAGGGACATATAAAACGACATTAAGGTAAGGGTTAAAACAGGGGAATCATATACACGTAACAACAGATTCTATATCAAGTGTTCAACACATAACACGCCGCATCGAAATAAAATAATGTAGGAGGACGTGAAATTACCTTTCTTGGAGCAGCAAACTAAAGCTTTGACGTCAAAAGATTTTGCCTTCAAACTTACTCTCGAAACTCGAATTCAAAATCAAAATCCGAAAGTTGAAAGAAGATTGAAATTTCTAAAAAAAAACCTAATGCTTGAAGTATGCTTTTGTTCTTCTTTTCTGTTGTTCCTGGATGTTGTTCCTATCCGTTTTCTCGATTCCTTGCTCACTTTTCTCTGCTCTCCCCCTTCTTTTTCCTCGAATGGAACCAAATGGCTCCTTTTATAGACAAATCGTAACCTCCATTTGGGCCTCAAGAATTCAAATTTTTTTGAATTCTAGGGAAGCCAAATCTGAAGGAATAATGTTGAAGGGGAAGAAAGTTTCTTCCAAGAGTCGCCCTTTTCAGACGGATTTGAAAGGGGTTGAGTGACTGATGGGGGCATAGAGCAAGGAACCACCGGAAATTAACATTTTTTGGCAGTCCATAGCTGTTTTCTGACTGAGGCGATGGGAGAGGTGAGGAGCGGCCATGGGGAAGGAGGAAAACGCGTCTGGGAAAGGAAAAAATTATGGGGAAGGAGAAAGAGTACGGGGGAGACGTCCTCTTTCTGGAAAAAGAAGAGGAAGAGCGTGATTTGAGAAAAAAGAAGAGTACAGGGCGGCATAGGGATTGTACAATTTTGGGAAAAGATGAAAATGTCTTATTTAATTCGTGCCATCCGATCATTTGATCGGACGTTTAAGATAAATAAGAAATTAAAAGAAAATGTTATATATATATATATATATATTAAATTATGGTAAAAGCTTAATTTACTAGGACCGTAAGATTTTAATCGTAGGGTCAAGATTTAAGCTAAAAAAGCACAATCCATGTGCTCGCCTACATGGCACACACGAATTGGCCGGTTTAAAGGGACTTGGATTGCCAAATTTACTCAAATTAAATTCATTTAAATTATAACTACTTTCTTTATTAAATAGCCATAAGAGATAATTATTTTGCAAGATTAGCTTATTTGATAAAATTAGTCGTTCTTAAAATTAAATTAATATAATTTAGTAATTCATTAATTAATTAAGCTTTCTAATTTGTTTTTAAAAAATGTATGAAAAATATCTAATGCGACAATAGAAATTATATTTGAATGGAAAATAGATTCAATTCTTAAGAACGACACTTACTTAAAAATGACAAGGTAAGTAGTAATATAATATATTTAATTTTGTAAGAAATAACATTTATGAAATAAATTTATCAGGTAAAATATAAATAATCAAAAATCTTTTCGTATTCCTATAAAAATTTCATAACATATTATTATTATTAAATGTGGAGAGCCAAAATTGGGTGTCAACAGTTGCGTATGCCTTAAGTAGATTGTCCATGGGTAGTATGGCTCATATAGAAGATGAGAAGAAGGAATTGGTTCGTGATGTGCATAGGTTAGCCCGTTTAGGTGTCCAACTTGTGGATTCCACCAAGGGTGGAGTTATGGTTCATCATAGTTTCGAATCGCCCTTTGTGGTTGATGTAAAGTCTAAGCAACATATTGATCCTATTTTGATGGAATTGAAATAGTCGGTTCTCAATAGGTCCATTGAGGTTTTCTCCCAAGAGGGAGATGGGGTGCTTAGGTACAAATGTAGGTTGTGTGTTCCGGATGTTGATGGTTTGAGGGAGAAAATATTAGAAGAGGCTCATGGTTCGCAATATTCTATTCATAGATGTACCGTGACCTACGGGAAATTTATTGGTGGAATGGTATGAAGAAGGACTTAGCGGGTTTTATGGCCAAATGTCCTAATTGTCAACAAGTCAAGGACGAGCACATGAAACCGGGAGGTTTGCTCCAAGATATAAATATTCCCACTTGGAAGTGGGAGGAGGTGAATATGGATTTTGTTGTGGGGTTGCCTCGTACTCGAAGGCAACACAATTCTATTTGGGTAATTGTTGATAGGATGACGAAATCAGCCCATTTCCTTCCCGTCAAAACTACTTTCTCGGCGGAAGACTATGCTAAGTTGTACATCAAGGAGGTAGTGAAGTTGCATGGGATTCCTTTGTCCATCATATTGGATAGAGGTACTCAATTTACTTCACATTTTTTGAAGGCATTTCAACAAGGACTTGGTACCAATGTTAAACTTAGTACCGCCTTCCACCCTCAAATGGATGGTCAAGCTGAACGCACCATTCAAACCTTAGAGGACATATTGAGGGCGTGTGTGATTGATTTCAAGGGTAATTGGGACGATCATCTTCCTTTGATAGAATTTGCCTACAACAATAGTTACCACTCTAGCATTGTCATGGCTTTGTTTGAAGCACTATATGGAAGAAGGTGTAGATCTCCGGTTGGGTGGTTTGAGGTAGGTGAGTTTGCTCTAATTGGTCCCGAACTAGTCTCTAATGCCATTGAGACTCATTAGAGAAAGGTTGAAGACGGCCCAAAGTCGGCAAAAGTCCTATGCCGACAATAGAAGAAGGGATCTTGAATTTGTGGTTGGTGATTGGGTCTACTTGAAAATCTCGCCTATGAAAGGTTTGATGAGGTTTGGCAAGAAAGGGAAACTTAGTCCCCGGTATATGGACCCATACCAAATCTTGAAGCGTATTGGGAAGGTTGCTTATGAGGTGGACTTGCCAAATGAGTTGACTCCAGTTCATCCGATGTTTCATGTTTCCATGCTAAAAAAAAATGTATTGGTGATCCGGTATCCATCCTTCCTTTAGAGGGTTTAGGAGTTGATGAAAACATTTTTTATCAAGAGGTCCCGGTTGAGATCTTGGACCGGCAAGTGAAGAGGTTTAGAAATAAGGAAGTAGCTTCCGTTAAGGTTCTATGGAGGAATCACTTAGTTGAAGTTGCTACATAGGAGGCCGAGGCCGATATGAAGTCCCGTTATCCTCATCTTTTTCCTTCTACTCCTATTCAAACTTGAGGTAAGTAATTCCTCTTGAGTTTAAGTGTTTGGGACTCTTGTGTGTGGTATGGATTTTCCACGATTTCTTTATATTGTGCATGTTCTTGTGAGAATTCATGTTAAAGCATAAATTGAGTTTTCATGATTGATATATTCCTCATGTTAAATTGCATTTTTAGTATGATTATTGCATTTTTTTTTACTTCATGAGGTAAATTGATGAACATGCTTAATGATATGTTGATGAGATAACATATTGACTCTATATTGTTGTGTTGAGCTTATTTGAGTTGGAGAAGTTAGTACCTCCCATGTTGACGTAAATTGATGAGTTTCATGCATATTGGGTTAGTAGATAGAGTTCCTACTTTCTTTTATTGCACTGGCCAAGTTGTGAAAGGGAGTTGAAATTCCTCCTTTGAAATTGTTTATGTTGTGATTAGTGCATTTGTAGTTTTGCACATTTTCAATGTTTCATGCACGATAGGCTGCTAGTCTAGAGTTTCTAACTTAGTTTGGTGTTTTGATCATCATTCGGGGACGAATGTTCCCAAGGGGGAGATAATGTAACATCTCGGAAATCTAATGACCTAAGCTAGAGCATAACGTGTAGTCTAGTAGCCTAATAAAGTTTAAACGTAAGGTTAAAGTCCTAAAATAATTTTCCTAAATTATTACTAGGGTTCTAATGCCTAAGTGTCAAGGCACGACCCCCTAGGACCCCTCCAAGGGTCCATGAGGAACACCCAAGGGGGGGTCCAAAAAGCTGTCAAAAACAGCCTGAACCACGCTTGGACACCCACGTTTCGTGGGTGGAATCACGCCCCATGGATGGGAGCCGTGTTTCGAGACTTAGTCTCCCCAAGGATGGCCCCTAATTACCACTCTCTGAACCAAACCACGGACAATCAGGACAGTCTGTGGACCAATCCACGCTCTGTGGTTTGGGGTTCGTAGATCATGCCTGGGAAAATTGTCTAAGTTCGGCCTAAGTGAGGTTAGTTTGGTAAATTACTAATTAATTAAATTAGGGTGGGGGAACGGTTATTATTAGATATTTTAAGTATATTAAAGTATTTTTAACTATTAAACAAGATTTTTAACTCTCATAACTCACAAACTCAAACTCAAACAACTTCCCTCCCAAAAATATGCTCTCTCTAAACTCCATTGAAGAACAAAGAAGAAGCTCAAGATTAGGGTTCAAGCTCCAAGCTTTTCACTCCAATTGCATGGAAAAATATCAATTAAGGTATGGGGACTTTGATTCATGGAGCACTTTTCTCCATGAAGCCCTTCAACTCTTGATTTCGAAATTTGTAACTTGTTCAAAAACTAGGGTTTTCATTCCAACCATGGGTTCTTCCTAAAAACAATTTTATTATGTTAATTGCATTATATTATGTATGATTTGATGTTTAATGGTGATTTTCATTGTAAAAATTCCCCATGAACCCATGAACTACCCTATGACCCCAATTTCATGAATTGTGATAGGTGTATTGATGCAAAATGATTACTATGAATTGCATATATGTTAATATAGTTATTGAATCTTATTTTATTCATGCTTAAAGTAGTATTTCTAAGTATGATTAGGAGACATGGTTCATGACCCTTGAAAGGGGAAATTTCTAGGGTTTGTACATATTGTTGAACGTGATGTGTGAACTTACGATTCACTTGAAAGGTAAAGATCCTATGACTATTGAGTATATTGAGGTATTGTTGAAAGTTTATCCTCCCCTTACCCTTACACATGTTCATGAATGATTTGTCTAGGATGATGATGATGTTGTTGTGTTGATTCAAAGACTATTTCTCATGAAAACACTATAAACGATAATGTTAATGATGATTCTAAGGTTGAAAGTTAGTTTTCACTTTATTGAGTCTATGAGCTATTTAATGAGTTGTATTGAATGAAGGGTAGAGCACTCCTTCACATATGTAAATATAATTCAGTGACTAATTATGTATAATTTGGGAGATAATGCTTAGTACCGAGTGGATATGGACAATGAGGTAAAGGCCCTTCCGCCAATGCAATAGGGAGGGTCATCCAAAGTGAATTGATGAGATGGAAGCCCCTATGCCAATGCAATAGGGCGGGTTTCTAGAAGCAATCTCATTATCCCATAACTATGTGCTAGCATAGGACTTAGCTAGTGGATCCACCTAGAAGCTAACACGTTTAGTCCTACCTTAGGCAAGTAGGACACCTTCTTTCAGTGTGGAGTTACATGACACTGGATTCCATGTAGCTCACATGGACTATGTCGGTTATGACTATTCTTCCCTAAATGAAAGATAATGAATGAGACATGAGCTATACTATGACTTCTTGGT
>JAJOOR010032237.1:0-14123 GCA_036250505.1 Solanum acaule | reverse complement strand
CCCCCCCCCCCCCCCCCCCCCCCCGCCCCGCCCGCCCCCGCCTAAAAAAAATTTCTTTTTTTGGATGGAGAGGGTCGAGGAAGTAGAGTTTTGGAAAATGTTTTCCACATTTTTTCAAGGGAAAATATTTTCCTTAGATTTGAGGAAATGAGTTGATTTGAAAAATATTTTCCAAAACATTTAAGCCAACCAAACATGACCTTCATACCAACACACCCTTAATCTTCTTTTTAATAATATATTTGCTTGACCCATCAACTCACCTAATTCAACCATAGTTTAGTTTCGATAATAAATAACACAAAGATGCGAACTTCTTTTACGGTTGGACATAAAATATCCAAAAATCGAATGACTGTATCAAATCAATTTTTTTGATAATTTGTTATTTGGTAGGGTATTCGACAGGGGTATAGCTATGTTATAGTCAGGGTGTCCAATCCTTCGTCAGAAAACAATACCGTATATAAAAGTAAAATGATACACAAAGTGACTAAATAACATATTTTGGACACCCTTGATAGAATAAAGTATTGTAGCCTAGTGGTTTAGATGCCTTGAAAGAGCCAGTGCTTAGAGTGCTCATGTGTTTGAATCTAACTAGCAATATCTTTTATTTTCACTTTTTTTGACACCCTTCGTGAAATTTCTAGCTCAACCACTGGTGTTCGGGAGTAAAATTTTAGAATTACGATATTCGAGTTTGAGTTTGGTGTGAGACATTAGTACCATTTGATATTCGGTATTTCCCAAATACTGAATTATTTACTTAATGAAGGTTATATATCAACGGATTCATAATTCATTAGTACAAGTTCAAAGAGAAAGTTAAAGACTAAACATAAACAAGCCAAATACATGTCTTTTACTTGTGTAAATTTACTTTTCTTGATGTTTGCTTCCTTGTTGATCTTCTATTATATCGTGCCTCCACATAGAAAATTAAAATTAATTGGAGCAATAATATTATAACATGTAATACAATCGGCTACAACTTCAAAACAATATGACTGAATACTACACTGAATCGAAGTTTGATTTACCGATTATCGAATTTCAAATAGAAATTTTAAAAAATTAGTATTTGATAACTACTTTTAACTATCAATTATCGAATATCGAACTCAAAATTTAGAAACTTCAAATCAAATAATGTTCGCCCACCCCTATTTTTTTTTCTACACTATTCTAGGTTCTTAGGGTCGAAGCATCCAAATATTTTATATTTCTTGTACAGACAACATTAATTGATATTGATGAATTAAATTAAATATAGAGAAAAATTCCATATACTTTCCGTAGTCCACATAACCCTGCTTTTTCTGAATCTTTTTCTCATTACATAAATCCAATAGATTGTGGAAGCAAAATTGAAGTTCAAGAGATCTTGAAACTTTTTTATCATGATCAAAGACGAAGCTAGAATCTTAGGACAAGATTTTGCAAATATTAACTTTAGAATTCAGGTATTATTATTTAAGATTATTGTTGTAAAATTTAAAACTTATGAAATTAAAATTATAGACACAACTACACAAACTTATGTGGACTAGTAGACGTATCAAGAATTTTTCTCTATATTTGAATTATTCCTCAACATCATTTAGTGCTGCCTCTAGTCCTCTACAAGATACAAATATACTCAAATATTTGAATGGTTCGACCCTCAAAACCATAGAGTAGGCTAGAAAAAAGTCTGTCTTTGTATTAGCTTTTTACCAAATCTAAAATTAGGTTGGATTAAATGAGGTGATGCGTTGAATAAAGAAATGTATTGTTTTAAAAGAAAGTTAATTGTGATGTGGCATGCCAATAAAAAGAGAAATCTTGTAAAATGAGAGGAGAACAAGAATACGAAGGGTCTGTTTGGAAAGCCACCTGATAATTGGAATTGGTGTAATTACTAGGGTAGTAATTATCAGTCTAGTAATTACACTGACTTGTTTGGTTGCCACGGTGTAATTACATTGTAATTACACATGTCCTGTTTGAATGTCACAGTGTAATTACACATGTTTTGTTTGGATGCACAATTGCAATCATAAAATTATACTAAATTTTAAAAATAAAAATTAATTATTTAAAATATATACTAGACAAATAAGAAACTTTATAAATGACATTAAATTAAATATTTAAGATATATATTCTTTTTTGAAAATATATTAATTAATAACCATATTTTCTTTAACTAATATTATGAAAAATAATTGATTTATATTTTTCAAATTAATATATTTCAATTGAATTGATCGTAAAAACTAAAAGTATGAAGTTTCTACGAACGTCGTGAAATGCATGTTTGATAAAAAGATTAATATATAAATAAAATGTCATATATTATTAAATGTTTGACAAAAATATAATCTATCAAGTCTAATTAAAAAATGACGTGCAATGTGAATTCAATATTACTAAAACAAATGAAACTGAAAATATAGCATAAGTTATAAATTCAAAATGAAAAATTTAACATAATACTCTTATAACAAATTTCAACATAGCATGCATAAATATGATTATTTTTATTTTTTTCTTAATAAAGAAAATGTAAGTCTATAACCTTACTTAACAATAAATTCTATTTTAATTTAAAAATTAGAATACTAATAAAATTATGCTAATGAGAAAATAAACATGGCACAAACAAATAGATAATACAAAAAAATGGCATAGAATCACGTAAAGTAAGGTTGAGAACAAGAAGAAAATGAAATATAATAATATAAAATAAAAAATAAACTTTTACAAATTTTTAGAATAATAATAATTAAAAAAAAGAACTTAAAATAATAGATATAAAAAAAATTAAAACAAAAAATAAAAATAGAAATAAAAGAAAGAAATTAAAAAGTAATCAGCTGGTAAATTACACCATGTAATTACCAGCAATTCACAACATCTACCTGTGAATTGTAGAGTGCAATTACCTCCTGCCAATTACACCAATTACATGTTGACCAAATAATTACTTGTTCAACCAAACAGGACAAACATTGTAATTACATCCAATTACACCAAATCAAATTATCAGGGTGTCCTTCCAAACATGCCCTAAATAAGAAAGGAAGACAAATGGTAATGGAAAATATAAAGTAGAGAGTATTATTTTATATCTTCAAGTGTGTCTTTCACTAGGGTAAAGAATACCGGTCCTTTTATAGGATGTAGAAATCATATGTTTACAACCTTTAGCCAAATACGTTAGTACATCTTTAAGACTTACATTAAATAGATATATTACATTAGGTTGTTGATGAAAAGAAACATCCACAATTAAATGGATTTGTAACACTCACCCTTGAATGTTTATAGATAATTTGGCTCATTAAAACATTACTAGGAAAAATCCAATGGCAAAAGCCTCGTGAAGGAAAAAAAGTACACATATCTTGTAATACACCTTATTACATACCATACACATATTCAGTTCAATCGGCTATATCATTCAGCTTTATTACATATCGTACATTTCATGTACTGACGTCATTCAATGCTGTCTCATTTTAAGATGCAGATACAGGTGTTCATGATCATCAACATACGCTCTATTGGGATCACTCGTTTGTTAACTTTTGGTTAGACCTCCTTGCTTTCGAAGGATTCCAACATTTATTCTTTATTAGTACCTTTAAGGTAGCCGTGAATCTTGTCCCATCACCTATCTTCAATCAAGTAAAGGCTTCATAGATAGGGAAAGTTATAGAGTTGATTCAGTTTTCCCTTCTCAAATGTTTTGAGTAATTCTATTATTTATAATCAGTATTTTTAGACAGTTCATGAGATTATGTTTATTATTTAAATGCTCATCATTTTAAGTTTATGTATGCATGTGTTTAGTTTTCCGCTAAGTAGGTAGCCAGGCCAAGAGTTCGTTTGAGGACCAACAATAGTTTTTGAGTGTCAGCCACGTCTAGGGTGCAGGCTTGGGGTATGACACTCATCACTTAGGCATATTATATTAACGTGCTCTTTAGGTTGACGTTAATTGGCATTTATGTATAACTTATGGGTGTGCACAAGTAGACATTTGAACTTGTATAAAGTTGAACAAATAGAGACATGTGTCGTACACATAACATTATATATGTCCAACATGACATAATACTAATTAGTTCGAGTGTAGCTCACGTGAATTGTCATGTAGAACGCATATGTCTATTTTTTTGACTTCATATAAGTTTAAATGCCTACTTGTGCACACCCAAATTTGGAGGGTATAGATGGCAGTTGAAACCTAGTTAAAAGAGCATGTTTACGTAATTATGACAATCTCTTATTCTCTATTATTTGTATAGATAAATGAATTTTGATTGTCATTAATGATTTTTAAAAAAAATTATAATTTAAAATTTATTTACAATATAAATAGATAATCTTTTAAGAAATTATTATGAAATATATTTTATTTTTATTAATTATTTTTTATTACTTGCATCAAAATACGTTTATAAGGTTATCACATCATAGATTCCGTTAAAGTTAGTAACATTATATTTTGTTCTGTTCATTTATTTCATTATAGAATAACATTAAATTATATACTCAAACAATTTATTTATATATATATTATTTGGATGAAACTAATATCATTTTAATAAAAAAATTGTTCGTGTATATATATGTATGTATTAAAAATAAAAATATTTATGATTTTAAAACTACGTAGTATATAAAAAAAGGTAAATGTTGATAATGTAAGAGTATAATAGATATTTAAAAATTATAATTAGGGAAGGGGTGGGGGAATGATTATGTCTCAAAGTTGAGGGGGTCTGTAACATCTCGCAAATTGAAATAACTAGGAAGAAGTTAAGAATTGGAAATAGTCAATTTTTGGAAAGAATAGAAATTTGGAAAATTTGTAAAGTATGTTAAGTTGAGTTTTTGGTCAACTTCAAACGACCATAACTCCTAGCTCAGGATGAGTTAGGTGTGCTTCTAGATACCGTAGGAAAGATCTTGGAATAATCCTTCCAACGCCGCCGAGTTTGGGCGATTCTGAGTTTGTATGAGTGATACATGCCCATTTTAAGTTGGGCTGTTCAAATAAGGAAAGTCTAATTCGGATTTTTTTAAGAGTAGTTTAGTCTTTTCCTTACCTAATTAATTAAATCCATTTTTAGTAAATTATTTGGAGTCTAAACTTAGTTAGTTCAGTTTACGCAATTAAGAAATACGCTAGGGATTTGAGAGAAGAGAAAAGAGGAGAAAGGAGAAGAGAAGCTCAAGATTCGTCAAGTTCTTGCGATTGTGGTTGTGGAATTCGCCAAGGATTCGATCCTAAAAGGTATGTGAGACTCTCATAGCGTTGGGTTCATTCACCCACACGCCAATCATGTTTCAGCGAAATTCATTTCTAGAATGTTGAAAGTCTGATGTTCTTGAATTATGTTCTTGAAGATTGCTTTAGTTCTTGAGATTTGATGGGATTGTGGAGTTCTTGATGGAATCGTGTCGATTTAAGAGTTGTTTTGAGTTAGATTCTTGTGTATATATACTGGGCATTTGAATCTATAGAGGGATTGAGGAAAAGAATTGGATTTAGGCGAATTGGGGTGAGAAAACGAAGAAGGAAAAATTCGAGTAGGTTTTGGCACTCAAGTCCGCGTCGCGGACATGCTCCCCCAGTGTACAAAAATCACCTCCGCGTCGCGATTAGGACGCGGATTCCTCTATTTTAATTTCACGAATTTTTTTAAGTATATCTCTGCGTCATGGACTTGTTTCCAGACAGTGATTTCTTGATCTTTTCTCATGTTTAGCTATTTAAAACCCCTCCTAAACATCATGAAATCTTTCTTATCACAAATAACAATACTTGAATCCATAATTCAATTCAAGGAAAGTTAAGAGAAATTCATAAAGTTTTCCAAAAGTCTTTTACAAACGTTTTAACTTTGTTGTAAGACTTGAGCTTTGAGTTGAGTAAAGAGTAAGAGCAAAGTTCATTTCTTCAAAGATTATACGGGAACTAAGTATTCTCAAGAGTTAAAAATGTTTTCACATTTGAGCAAGAAAAGGAACATCGATTCCAAGAGAACTTTTAAGCTAAGTTTTGAGTAATCATCTCAAACCAAAGAAAAAAGTTTGTTTTAAAAACATATAAGCTAAATATATTTTTGGGAGTAGTATTGAGCACCGATATGGGGATGCGAGTTCATATTAACTCAAGTCTCCATAAACCATGTAGCCATCATAGGTAGTAAATGATCATACTTTTTAGATGACTCGTTAAGTGCTTTTTAGAATAGACTAGTGGATCCACTTAGTTAATGTGTCCTATATGATGACAAAGTATAGGACAGTTCTGGCAGCGTGGGCAAGACGTTGTATCACCACTTAGGCTCATAGTGGTGGTTGTCGGTTAGAGAAACTCCCGCAGAAACTATATTACTTTATTATACGAGTACAGTTGAGTTTGTTATTGCATTTTTTTAACAAACTAAGTTGCTTTCTACTATTCTAAAAGCTTTCTGTAAATTGCATGTGTTTTATTGCATTATATTGAGTTAAGTTATTTAGGAATTGAGTAAGGCCAAGGTAAGTGTTCCTTTCAGATTCTTTTCAAGCCTATGTTATGTTTAGCATTCTAACTCGCATACTCGTAGATTTAATGTATTGATACTAGTTAGCCTGCATTGTCTTATGATGCAGACGCAGGTAACCAGGATCAGCATCCAGCACCTCGTTGATCCAGTTGAGCACTGAGAGTATGTTGGTGAGCCTCCTTACTTTCCGAAGGGTTCTTTTACATTGCTTTCTAGTTTTCAGTTGTTAGGATGATCGGGGGTCTTGTCCCAACATCCCTCTTTGTTTTAGAGGCTTCATAGACAAATAGTTATAGTCATTTAGTCTTATTCATTTCAGTTGTGTACGTTTAAGACTTGAGTTGCCATTTTTGGCTAAGTTGTTATCTCTTAAGTTATTGCATGAGTTATATTTCTTATGTTTAAGTCTTCCGTTGAGTAAGTAAGTCAGGCCAAGGGTTCGCTTTGGGCCAGCAATGGTTCTCGAGTGTCAGTCTCGTCCAGGGTGTAGGCTTGGGGCGTGACAAACTTGGTATCAGAGCACAGAGTTCAAGAGTCCTAGGGAGTCTATAAAGCCGTGTCTGGAGAGTCCTAGTTATCGGTGTGAAGCGTGCCATATCTATAATTAGGAGGCTGCAACATTTAGGAAATTCCTTCACTTTTTTCATACTGATTTCGTGCGTTAGAATTTTATCTTTAAAAAATTTCTTTCTATCTCGTGCTTGCGCGTAACCGATTGTGAGTTGGACTATTTTGAGAGTGCTTTCATGGGGTGTTTCTTTCCCCATTAATTAAGAGAAGCAAAAAGATGGTTGCTGACATGAGGAGAAGGATGAGTTTATTCGTTGTTGGGTTGCCTCATATGTCAGATAATGAAAGTAAGGCAGCGATGCTAATAAGTGACATGGGCATAGCAAGGCCGATGATCCATGTGCAACAAGTTGAGGAGGACAAGCTGAGGGATAGATAAGGGTTTAAGAATAAGAGGGCTAAGGCATCAGGGAATGAATTCGAGCAGCAAAAGAGTAATGCGAATCGGTCTTCTTTCCAACATAAGAAGAAATGACCTTCTCCATCATCTACTGGTGCACCTGCACCAAGAAACAAATGTGAGTACAATAGTGAAAATTTCTAGAATTTCAGAGCTAGACCTGAACAGTCGCAAGGTAGTATGGCACAAGGGGGTACTAAGATTCCTGTATGTGCTAAGTGTGGTAGGAACCACTCAGGGATGTGTCGTGATGGCTCCACTGGATGTTTCAAGTGTGGCCAGAATGGTCATTTTATGGGAGAGTGTCCAAAGAACAAGCAAGGTAATGGTAATGGGGGCAATAGAGACCAGTCTTCTTCAGTTGCCCCACCAGACACGGCTGCATCTAGAAGAGCTATTTCAGGGGCAGGCGGAGGAGGAAACCATCTGTATGCTATCACTAGTTTCCAAGAGCAAGAGGACTCGCCAAATGTTGTCACTGGTATGATCCAAGTCTTTAACTTTAATGGTTATGCTTTGTTAGATTCAGGAGCGAGTTTATATTTAGTAACTCTATATGTTACGATGATTTTTGATATTCTTCCTGAGAAACTCTGTGAACCCTTTTGTGTTTCTACACTTGTTGGGGAGTCTATTCTAGTAGAGAGAGTCTATCGTGATTGTCCCATTTTCATCAATCAAAAGAGTACCATGGCTGATTTAATTGAGTTAGACATGGTAGATTTTGATGTCATTCTTGGTATGGACTAGTTTTATGCCTGTTATGCCTCAGTTGATTGTAGAACTCGAGTTGTAAAGTTTCAGTTTCCAAATGAGCCAGTCTTAGAGTGGAAAAGTAGTTTAGCAGTGCCTAAGAGTCATTTCATTTCGTACCTTAAGGCATGAAAGTTAGTTTCCAAGGGGTGTGTCTATCACTTAGTTCGAGTTAATGACTCTAGTGTTGAGATACCTCTTATTCAGTCAGTTTCAGTAGTAAGAGAGTTTCCAGAAGTCTTTTCTGATAATCTTCCCGGAGTCCCTCCTTAGAGAGAAATAGACTTCGGTATAGACATTCTTCCAGATACTCGTCATATATCTATTACACCATATAGAGTGGCACCAATAGAGTTGAAAAAGCTTAAAGAACAGTATTAAGATCTCATTGATAAGGGCTTTATTCGACCAAGTGTCTCACCTTGGGGCGCTCCGGTCTTATTTGTGAGAAAGAAAGATGGTTCCCTTAGGATGTGTATAGATTATCGTCAGTTGAACAAGGTTACCATCAAGAACAAATATCCTCTCCCAAGGATTGATGATCTTTTCAATCAGCTTCAGGGTGCTACCTGTTTCTCTAAGATAGACCTCAGATCTGGCTACCATCAGTTAAGAGTAAGGGAATGTGATATTCCAAAGACAGCTTTCAGAACCAATTATGGTCATTATGAGTTTCTAGTCATGTCCTTTGGTTTGACCAATGCGTCTGCAGCATTCATGGACCTTATGAATAGGGTATTCAAACCTTATTTAGATATGTTTGTTATCGTCTTCATTGATGACATACTAATCTATTTGAGGAATGAAGAAGATCATGCTAGTCATCTTAGAATAGTTCTCCGGACTTTAAAAGATAGAGAATTGTATGCCAAGCTCTCTAAGTGCGAATTTTGGCTTGAGTCTGTGGCATTATTAGGCCACATTGTGTTTGGAGAGGGAATTAAAGTTGATACTCACAAAATAGAGGCAGTGCATAATTGACCTAGACCCACATCTCCAACTGACATTAAGAGTTTCTTAGGTTTGGCTGGCTATTATAGAAGGTTTGTAGAGGGGCTCTCATTTATTTCATCCCCTTTGACCAAGTTAACTCAAAAGACAGTGAAGTTTCAATGGTCTAAAGCTTGTGAGAAAAGCTTTCAGGAATTGAAAAAGAGGTTGACTACTACCCAGTTTTGACATTACCAGAAGGTACACAGGCTTCGTTGTCTATTGTGATGCGTCTAGAGTTGGTTTGGGTTGTGTGTTAATGCATAATGGCAAGGTTATAGCTTATGCATCCAGACAGTTGAAAGTTCATGAGAAGAATTACCGAACCCATGATCTAGAGTTGGCTGTTGTAGTGTTTGCTCTGAAAATATGGCGTCATTATTTGTATGGTGTTCATGTTGATGTATTCACTGATCACAAGAGTCTTCCATATGTGTCTACTCAGAAAGTGATTAACCTCAGACAAAGGAGGTGGTTAGAATTACTCAAGGATTATGACATGAGTATTCTTTACCACCCAGATAAGGCTAGTGTTGTTGTTGATGCTTTAAGCAGGTTGTCTATGGGTACTACCGCCCATGTTGAGGAAGAAAAGAGAGTTAGAGAAAGATGTGCATAGACTTGCATGCCTGGGAGTTCGACTAATGGATTCCACATAAGGAGGAGTAATGGTGATGAATGGGGTTGAATCATCATTAGTGTCAGGAGTAAAAGAGAAGCAAGACCAAGATCCTATTTTGCTTGAACTGAAGGCAAATGTTCATAAGCAAAAAGTATTGGTTTTTGAACAAGGAGGAGATGGCGTATTGAGGTATCAAGGTAGATTATGTACCAAGAGTGGATGAACTCCAAGAGTGGATCATGGAAGAAGCTCATAGCTCCAGATATTCCATTTATCTAGGTTCCACAAAGATGTATCGCAATTTGAGATAGGTTTATTGGTGGAGTAGTATGAAGAAGGGCATTGCAGAATTTGTTGCTAAGTGTCTGAATTGTCAACAAGTTAAAGTAGAGCATCAAAGAACCGGTGGTTTGGCTCAGAATATAGAACTTCCGGAATGGAAGTGAGAGATGATTAATATGGATTTCATCACAAGTCCAAAGTCTCGCAGACAACACGATTCTATATGGGTGATTGTTGATAGAATGACAAAATCAGCCCATTTTTTGTCGGTAAAGACTACCCATACAGCAGAGGACTATGCCAAGTTGTACATCTAAGAGGTAGTCAGAATTCATGGGGTGCCAGTTTCGATTACTTCAGACAGAGGTGCATAATTTACTGCATAGTTTTGGAAGTCATTCCAGAAAGTTTTGGGTTAAAATGTGAACTTGAGTACTGTTTTTTATCCTCAGACAGATGGTCAAGCAGAGCGCACTATTTAGACTCTAGAAGATATGTTGAGGGCTTGTGTGATTGATTTCAAAGGTAATTGGGATGATCACCTACCTTTCATTGAGTTCACTTACAACAATAGTTACCACTCTAGCATCCAGATGGCTCCGTATGAAGCTCTTTATGGGAGAAGATGCAGATCTCCCATTGGATGGTTTAAAGTGGGTGAAACAGGGTTGATAGGACCAAATTTAGTTCATTAAGCTATGGAGAAGGTGAAGGTTATTCAAGAGAGGTTGAAAACAACGCAGAGTCGTCAGAAATCCTACACTGATGTTAGGAGAAGGGAACTAGAGTTTTAAGTAGATGATTGGGTATACTTGAAAGTTTCACCCATGAAGGGTGTCATGAGATTTGGTAAGAAGGGGAAGCTTAGTCCCCGGTATATTGGCCCTTACAGAATATCCAAGAGGATTGGCAAAGTATCTTATGAGTTAAAGCTACCACAAGAGTTAGCAGCAGTTCATCCAGTATTTCATGTTTCCATGTTGAAAAAGTGCATAGGAGATCCTTCACTTAGCATACCAACGGAAGATATTGGGCTCAAGGATAGATTATCTTATGAAGAGATTCTGGTTTAGAATTTAGATCGCCAAGTTCGAAAGTTGAGGATTAAGGAAGTAGCATCAGTCAAAGTTCTTTGGAGAAATCAGTTCGTTGAGGAAGCTATTTGGGAAGCTAAAGAAGATATGAAGAAGAGGTATCCACACCTCTTTGAAACTGGAGAAATTCCAGATCAAGGTACTAATTCTCTTCTTAGTACTCTTTAATTTATGAGATTGCATGTTGTAATTACATTGCTTGTTGGATGTTTGAGATGAATGTTAGATGTTACACCATTAGCCTAGTAAGAGTAATTTCATTTGAGGAAGAATGTTCCCAAGGGGGAGATACTGTAACATCTCGCAAATTGAAATAACTAGGAAGAAGTGAAGAATTGGAAATAGTCAATTTTTGGAAAGAACAGAAATCTGGAAAATTTGTTAAGTATGTTAAGTTGAGTTTTTGGTCAACTTCAAATGACCATAACTCCTAGCTCAGGATGAGTTAGGTGTGCTTCTAGATACCGTAGGAAAGATATTGGAATAATCCTTCCAACGCCGCCGAGTTTGTGCGATTCCGAGTTTGTATGAGTGATACATGCCCATTTTAAGTTGGGCTGTTCAAATAAGGAAAGTCTAATTCGGATTTTTTTAAGGGTAGTTTAGTCTTTTCCTTACCTAATTAATTAAATCCATTTTTAGTAAATTATTTGGAGTCTAAACTTAGTTAGTTCAGTTTACGCAATTAAGAAATACGTTAGGGATTTGAGAGAAGAGAAAAGAGGGGAAAGGAGAAGAGATGCTCAAGATTCGTCAAGTTCTTCCGATTGTGGTTGTGGAATTAACCAAGGATTCGATCCTACAAGGTATGTGAGACTCTCATAATGTTGGGTTCATTCACCCATGCTCCAATCATGTTTGTTTCAACGAAATTTGTTTCTAGAAAGTTGAAAGTATGATGTTCTTGAATTATGTTCTTGAAGATTGCTTTAGTTCTTGAGATTTGATGGGATTGTGGAGTTCTTGATGGAATCGTGTCGATATAAGAGTTGTTTTAAGTTAGATTCTTGTGTATATATACTGGACATTTGAATCTATAGAGGGATTGAGGAAAAGAATCGGATTTAGGCAAATTGGGGTGAGAAAACGAAGAAGGAAAAAGTCTAGCAGGTTTTGGCACGCAAGTCCGTGTCGCGGACTTGCTCCCCCAGTGTACAAAAATCACCTCCGCGTCGCGGACTCCTCTGTTTCAAAATTTAATTTCGCGATCAAAAATTTAAATACATCTCCGCGTCACAGACTTGTTTCCAGATAGTGATTTCTTGATCTTTTCTCATGTTTAGCTATCTAAAATCACTCTTAAACATCATAAGATCTTTCCTATCACAAATCACAATTCTTGAATCCATAATTCAACTCAAGGAAAGTTAAGAGTCAAGTCAAGGAAAGTTAAGAGTCAAGTTAAGAGAAGTTCATAAAGTTTTCCAAAAGTCTTTTACAAACATTTTAACTTTGTTTTAAGACTTAAAGTTTGAGTTGAGTAAAGAGGTAAGAGCAAAGTTCATTTCTTCAAAGATTATACGGAAACTAAGTATTCCCAAGAGTTAAAAATATTTTCACATTTGAGCAAGAAAGGGAACATCGGTTCCAAGAGAGCTTTTAAGCTAAGTTTTGAGTAATCATCTCAAACCAAAGAAAAAAGTTTGCTTTAAAAACATATGAGCTAAGTATATTTTTGGGAGTAGTATTAAGCACTGATATGAGGATGCGAGTTCATATTAACTCAAGTCTCCATAAACCATGTAGCCATCATGGGTAGTAAATGATCATACTTTTTAGATGACTCCTTAAGTGCTTTTTAGCATAGACTAGTGGATCCACTTAGTTAAGGCGTCCTATATGACGGCAAAGTATATGACAGTTCTGGCAGCGTGGGCAAGACGTTGTATCACCACTTAGGTTCATAGTGGTGGTTGTCAGTTAGAGAAACTCCCGCAGAAACTATATTACTTTATTATATGAGTACAGTTGAGTTTGTTATTGCATTTCTTTAACAAACTAAGTTGATTTCTACTGTTCTAAACGCTTTCTGTAAATTGCATGTGTTTTATTGCATTATATTGAGTTAAGTTATTCAGGAGTTGAGTAAGGCCAAGGTAAGTGTTCCTTTCAGATTCTTTTCAAGCCTATGTTATGTTTAGCATTCTAACTCGCATACTCATACATTCAATGTACTGATGTCAGTTGGCCTGCATCGTCTTATGATGCAGACGCAGGTAACCATGATCAGCATTCAGTGCCTCGTTGATCCAGTTGAGCCCTCAGAGTCTGTTGGTGAGCCTCCTTACTTTTCAGAGGGCTCCCTTTTACATTGCTTTCTAGTTTTCAGTTGTTATGATGATCGGGAGTCATGTCCCGACATCCCTCTTTGTTTTAGAGGCTTCATAGACATATAGTTATAGTCCTTTAGTATTATTCATTTCAGCTGTATACGTTTAAGACTTGAGTTGCCATTTTTGGCTAAGTTATTATCTCTTATGTTATTGCATGGGTTATATTTCTTATGTTTAAGTCTTCCGCTGAGTAAGTAAGCCAGACCAAGGGTTCGCTTGAGGCCAACAATGGTTCTCAAGTGGCAGTCCCGCCCAGGGTGTAGGCACAGGGCGTGACAGGGTCGGGGGTTGGATTTTAAAAGTAAAGTTTGGGGGTGTAAATGATTTTCATCCTAAATTATATACTCAATCAATATTTTTTTCCTTTTCTTTTTTGGACGAAACTAATATTGTTTTAATAAAAGAAATTGTTATATATATATATATTAAAAAAGAAGAAGATAAAAGTAGACGATGTAAGGGTATAATAGACATTTTAAAAAGTCAATTAGGAGGGGGCGGGGGGGGGGGGGGGGGGGGGGTGTTTTT
>JAJOOR010032234.1:0-12275 GCA_036250505.1 Solanum acaule | reverse complement strand
GACCATGGTTATTTTGTTTTCTTATTCATAAAAGTTCTCTGGTATAGTAGAAGGAACAACAATTGCATTTATACTCACTTTCATTGTTGTCACGGATGTCATCACGCCATTAGAATTTGGGCGGCTTGACCATGGTTATTTTGTTTTCTTATTCATAAAAGTTCTCTGGTATAGTAGAAGGAACAACAATTGCATTTATACTCACTTTCATTGTTGTCACGGATGTCATCACGCCATTAGAATTTGGGCGGCTTGACCATGGTTATTTTGTTTTCTTATTCATAAAAGTTCTCTGGTATAGTAGAAGGAACAACAATTGCATTTATACTCACTTTCATTGTTGTCACGGATGTCATCACGCCATTAGAATTTGGGCGGCTTGACCATGGTTATTTTGTTTTCTTATTCATAAAAGTTCTCTGGTATAGTAGAAGGAACAACAATTGCATTTATACTCACTTTCATTGTTGTCACGGATGTCATCACGCCATTAGAATTTGGGCGGCTTGACCATGGTTATTTTGTTTTCTTATTCATAAAAGTTCTCTGGTATAGTAGAAGGAACAACAATTGCATTTATACTCACTTTCATTGTTGTCACGGATGTCATCACGCCATTAGAATTTGGGCGGCTTAAGACACTTGAATCCAGATAAAATCTGTATACTAACTCTGGGGAGTGGTGTTGAATTTGGTAATACTGCTCAACAAAAGCATTTCCAATCACTTGTGCAGTAGGGGCAGAAGGTATAGCTGTAGTTTCCATAGCCATTCTGTACAAAATTTTGGCAAGACAATTGTCAGTAAAAGACCACCCCTGATGTGTAATGTGTATTAAGTAAAAAGTATCAGTTTGACAAAAATATGTACTGATAAGATGGAAAATATCACAATGCATGTTAGTCTCAAAGGAAAAAAGAAGCACAACATAGTAGTTCCTAGTCTGAAGTAATAGAGCAACATTACTACGAAGAAACTAATCAAGGGTTAAGGTTAAGAAATCATCCATGCTAACATACCCATATTAAATCCCAAATCAGATAACCTAAAAGTCAATAAACGACTTGGTTACAAAAAAAGAAAAGTTAATCCTAATGCGGACTCATTGAGCCCTAAAAGCAACAACATAAAAGGGGAGAAGAATGCATCTTCAGAAACAAATTCTTTTCCGGTCAATAAATATTCTGACGACAACACCTCAATCCCAAAAAAGTTGGGGTCAGTGCTATAAACATGGTTCTAACCATGCTTCTCCATTTGAATTCATCTTAGACCAGCAATTATATAACAACAATAAACCCAGTGTACATGTGATGTCTAGAGAAGGTGGTGTGTACGTAGCCTTACCCCTACTTTGTGAAGGTAGAGAGATTGTTTCTTATAGAAACTCTGCTCAAGTATGGGGAGACAATGCAATAATAAAGAAAGATTAAACAAATATAAAAAATACTGTAGCTCTCTATATTTTCTATTGGCATAAAAATCTTGGACAGGGCTAAAAAAGTTGTAGAAATCACAGGACGTAAAACACAAGTACTAACATAACAAAAATATATCCCAAACTAATTGGTATTTCCTACATAGATGAAAACTTCTGTAAAAATTAAAAAAAAAAAAAAAAAGCTTCTCTTAAAGCTATAGCAATAAGAGACTACATTAGATGGGCGATGGCGACCACACTCCAAATAAAGAACAAAAATGTCAGGTTAAATCATGAGTGGTTTACAAATCAACAAAAACAAAAGAACTAGCAGTAGCATTGAGGATGAATGGCACTACAGAACCAGGGGGAACCTACCTATAAGAGGTAAGGGTCCACGTGAGCCCAATAGCTTATGTTCCACCATGTATTTAATTTGTATTAAGAAATTCACAAAATATATAGTAAATTATCTGACTATATGAATCAAACTATTATTAAATATTAACTTAAAAGGTTATTGTATGAACCCATAACTTCAAATCCCAAATCTGCCTCACACAACATTAACAGTTCTGAGAAATCCGACTAGGTAAAGTTACATTTTTTCTTCATGTATTAATGTTAATCTTGACGGTTGGAAGAACTCAAAATTGTACAATTAACAGATCTGCCTTCAGTTTTCCATTCTCTCACAATAAAAAACCAAACAGTCCCCAACAACAATAAATCAATCGATTAATTCACCACATTCCAATCGAACAGGATTAATTAAAATAAGTAAAAAAAATAAATTGGATATTGATCGTGATTAAGAATTGAGCGCTGATCAAGATGAAACATAACGAATTTTGAACTAGGAAAGAAGAAAATTTGTGATATGTGATGGGATAACTGTCAATTGTAGATTAGATAGCATTAATATTAAATTAAATAGAAACTCAAACAGTGTGATTAAACAAATCATTAACAGATTAATGAAGAAAATTACCTGATATAGAAGAAAGCGAAAGGAGGACAGATTTTGTAGATTTGATGAATTTTACGGAAGCAAATATTATTATTATGAAGTTAAGCCGATGAAAGGGACTGACAATTAAGCCAAAAGACGGAACGCTTGTAAACTTAAATAGTGAACGATATGAGTAGGAGTCGGCAAGCCTTGTTACGGTAAACTACTGAAAATTTCTTTTACCTGATTCAAGTATATTAAAGATTTGTTTGTCATAGTTTATATTGGAATATGTTTTCTTCTTTTAGTTTAATTTAGTTTCTTCTTATTATAAGTAGATCCTAGTTATTATCGAATGTCTATTTATCCCAACTCCTAATTCATATTGAAATATGTTTTTTTATCCTAATTTATTTTGGTTTTTATTTTAATATAAATAAATAAGAATGTTGTTGTTTATTTCCGGATGCTGCTTGTTATTTTCAAGGAAAATGGCTAAAAATATTCTTGGAATGTCCGAAAAGGTTCAAATATACACTCATTCATTTATAAGGCTAAAAATATCATTCAATCCACTTTTTAGCTCATTTTTACCATAAAAACTAACATTTTTTTAATTATTATAATATTTATTATTTATTATATAGCGTCTTTCAATTAGATAAAATTAAATTTTGAACCCATCAAATTTTTCTGAACCGCCCCAACCTAATTTTGTAGCCCAATATATGAACTAGAAGTATATTAGAACCTTTTCAGATAATCCAGATATATTTTTGGCCCTTTTTCGTATTTTCAATAAAAAGAACTAGAAAGTATTAGAAAGAACTTATAAAAAGATTCAAAAGCTTTTGAGTTTATGAGTAAAATAGTTTCCTTCATAAAATATTAAAAATAAAGTAAAAGCAATTCTCTTTATTAATCATACACACAAAACATTTCAATCTGCTTTTCATTTGTGCATTTTCTTTTCCCGTGTCTAGAGCATCTTATCTCGCTTATCTCATGTTGTCTACAATAAATGCTACTCGTATTTTATTCCGGAGAACCTCATTTCTAATAGAGAAACTTTTAGGAATAGCAAACATAAAATCATATTTACGTTCTATAGCTATAATTTTGCTATGTTGCTATGGATCATCTGATTTGTATAAATCGCGGTGATTTATATAAATCGGGTGTTTGTGTCTATAAAAATTGTGTTTGTATATGTATATGTTCTTTATGTTAGGCTAGAGTGGCGAGCGAGATTAAGAGAGAGAGAAAGGAGAGAGGCGAGCAAGAGAGGCAGAGAGTGGAAAGAGGTGAATTGTATATGTATATCGGTTAGATAATTGTATATATGTAACTTCTATGTATATATATCAATGATTGTGTTTGTGTATATCTGCATAAAATTTGAATCGTATACAATTGAATCGTGTTAATATACAATTGAATATTTGTTTATTAAATGTCTCTCTCACTTTATACAAACACAAATTATACAAATACTACTTGTATAATTTGTGTTTGTATAAAGCGAGCGAGAGAGATTGGCGAAAAATTACAGAAATCCCAACTTTTAGTTTACTTATTACCATTATCCCCTATAAGTTTCACAAATCTCCAAAATCCCTCATTTTCGCGCATCAGATTAGTGTATCACGCGCATTAGATTAATGTATCAGAAGGTTATATTATTGTATCTCGCGCATCAAATTAGTGTATCATGTATAAAATGTACATCAAATTAGTGTATCATGTATAAAATGTAATGTATCCTACTTAACGATTAATGTATCTTGCGCATCAGATTAATGTATCAGCGCTTATATTATTGTATCTGTTTGAGTAATATGTACATCAGATTAATGTATCATGTATAAAATGTAATGTATCTTACTTAACAATTAATGTATCTTGCGGATCAGATTAATGTATTAGCGCTTATATTATTGTATCTGTTTGAGGGATTTCTGTAATTATAAACTTTTAAGGGATAAATTGTAATTTTGCCTTAAAAGTATGTGATTTCTATAATTTGCCCTAATAGAATTGGGCAGAGGAAGATTTGTATTAGTATAATCATAAGTGTATAGAACGGAGATATATATATTTGTATTTGTATATACACTCTCTCGCTTTATACAATTACAAACACAATTTATACATTTGTGTTTGTATAAAGTGAGAGAGAGAACTGAGAGTGGTGAGCGAGATTTAGGGGGGAGAGACGAATGACAATGTGTTTGTTGCAAATCGAAATTAAATGAAACTGTAGCCATAACATTTATTTTGAATTAATGATTTGCTATAATACACAATTTTTCCTTTCTAATATTATCGCTTTTAAATTATGAAGTTTAACTTATAATTTTTCACTTACTATTTTTTTAAAAACTTAAAACCATTTTTAAATTTATTTAAAATACTACAAAAATGCTTAAACTTTATTTTCAATTAAACAAACTTAAATAAGTCAATTTAAGTAGACATACAATCCAATGCTACATGAATATTTAGAGGGTGTTTGAATTTGCTTAAAAGTTAGTCAAACCTACTTTTAAATCAATTTTTGATTTTTGAAAGTGTTTAACAAATACAAAAATAACTTAAAATAACTCAAAAAATGACTTAAAATAAGTTAGAAAGTGTTTGACAATGTTAAAAATAAGTTAAAAATCAAAAGTTGGTCTCCCCCTACTTTTTCTTTTTTAACTTAAAAATTATTTCAGTTTGATTTTTTATTTTTTACTTAAAAGTTATTTTTAAGCCAATCCAAACAGACTCTTATTCCTGCGTGTTAAATTGTTCGAACATCCGAACTTTTTCTTTTAGAAATTTGCTATTCCTTCTGTTTCTCTTTAGTTTTCATACATTTTAAAAATACTTGTTCTGAAATAGCTATTAATTTATATAATTAAGAGAAAATTAATTATTTTTTTCCAACTTTGTCCTAATATAAATTATTCTAGAGTTAAGAGGCACTAATGTAAATAAAGATAAGAATTAATAAGGAATTTATTGGTCAAATAATATTTTTTTTATTAAGATTGCAAACCTTATCATGAAAACTAAAAATGAACCGAGGGAGTAGTTGATAATTTTCAAATTAGAATTTTCTAGCACCTTTTTTTTTTCTTTTTCAATCTTGTGTATTACTCATAAGAAAAAGGTTTAAAATTTAAATAAAACATTTGAGAAACAAAAATAAGCAAGGCGATTTAGGTCCAATTATCCCTACCCAATTTCAAGACATAACATTAAACCGCAAAATCAAACAGATCTCACTGAACAAATTTCTTCAATGGCTTCGTCAGGGAAATCGATGATCCAAACCCTAAAACGGTTCATGAAGAAGCCATGGGAGTTCACCGGACCTCAAACAAGCCCCGAGTATCTAGACTCTATACCCAAGGCAACGGAGTACAGAATCTTCTGTCCCGCCACTACCCAATCTCAGGCCATCATCCCCACATCCGATCCTGAAACCGTCTTCGATATCAAGTATTATTCTCGTGACCAGAGGCGTAACCGTCCTCCAATCAAGCGCACCTTCCTCACCAAAGCTGATGTTGAGAAGATGAAGATGGAGTACAAGTTTGATGTCAATGATTTTCCTAAGCCTTATTTGACTGCTAAGGTTGAAGAGGATGAGAATGCTATTGGTGGTGGCTACCAGAAATGAAGGTAATTTTTTTATAATAATAATTGGGGGTAGAGGAGCGAACCGAGCTACTAATATTCCCCGAAATGAAGGTATTGGGATTCAATTTTAGGGGTTTTATTATAACCGTTTATTTATCATTGTTGGAAATTGAGTTTGTTATTTGAATAATCAAGCAATCATTCATTCAACCGTATATGCCTTTGTTATCATTGCTTTTGTACTATGTTTTATGTGGACCTATTTCCTCCGATACTGATAAGTAATTTGCTTTCAAGGCACGTTCGGAGTTCTCTAAGTCCTCATTGTTTGCTATAGATAGTAATTAGAGCTGGATAGCTGGTGTTCCGATTTAGGAGGAATTTAGAACTTCTATTCAATCACAATTGTTGGGGAGTTATCACATTTGTCTTGAATTGGTGGTTCTTTGGTTCCTTTTCAGTAAAGACTTGTAGACATGTAATCTGAAGATGTAGTGTGTCCCCACTTGCTTTAAAAGTGCAGTGGGTTTGGAGGAAAATGTTTTTTTTTGCGGTGACGTATGGAAGTTGTACAAGGTGTAGGATGGTATGTAGGTTGTGTTTGTGTGATATCTTCGAGTACTAAATGTTGAAGACGATGCTTAAGGGTTAATTGAAACAAGTGATATCAAGTAAGAGTTGAGTTAACTTTGGGAAGGAAAATGAATGCCATTTGATGTTTTAAGCACTTGATGAGATTTTATCCATTCCCTCCCTCTCCTAGTGGGAAAATAAAACGGGATGTAGTGGAAACTTTGGTGGCAGTCTATAATGAGAACGTCAAGTAGGTTTTAGAAATATGCTTTTTGGGGTTTATTTGAAATTAGATTTAAAAGGAAGAACTGTTTAGCTAGGTTTGTGCAATTTGAGCATTATTCTTTTTAGGAATATCTGTTGGGTGTTGGGAGTCTATCAGATGAAACACAAGAGGGGTATATCAACACATAAGAAACCTAAAATTTGAGAGAGACATGCAATTATATTATAAAACTTTAAAATCATGAGGGTTTAAGTCCCTCTATCCTCAAAAAGCTATTTCACTCCCAACTATTTATCCAACCCCCTTCCCTTAGCAGTTCCTAATTCCCTATTTTTCTCGTTCACTTTATCTTTTTTAGAAATAGATTTTTCCATTTCAAAGTAGAAAAGAAAGTTGTCAGAGTTTGTATAATGTTCAAGTAAAAGGAGCTTTTTCCTTTCTTTACCTGAGACCTTGTTGTCTATTTATCCAACCCCCTTTCCTTAGCGGTTCCTAATTCCCTATTTTCCTCATTCACTCTTATCTTTTTTAGAAATGGATTTTTCCATTTCAAAAGTAGAAAAGAAAGTTGTCAGAGTTTGTATAATGTTTAAGTAAAAGGAGCTTCTTCCTTTCTTTACCTGAGACCTTGTAGTTGCTGCTTCTATCCTTCTCTGCATTTCCTTTCCGTAGTTGGTGGCACCCTAATCGCCCTTCCCTCCAACCGAATGGTTGCTCCTTTCTGATAACCTTTCCATTGCCTCCCATTTGTTCTGCCCTCCACATTGAGCTACTGTTGCCTCCTTTTTGGCTCTTCCAAATGAAGGTTGCTTCCTTCCTTGCTACCCTTCCCAAAACTTAGCTTTTGACGGATGCGCCCTCCCTTCTTTCCCTACTGTCATGAGCACCTTTGACCCCTGTTCTAGTTTTTCTTCTTTTTCCTTTTCTAATGTCCTCCCCTCTGCGATTGTCTCTGTTTCTTATTGTTGGCAAACCCCTAGTTTCAACCGATTTAGAAGTTTCAAGTCTTCTCCTTTTCCCTTTTTTACATGAGAAAGACCATATTACAGCTGATAGTAATGGTGTTAATATCACCCAATTAAACATTCTGTTCAAAATTTGACTACAACTGATGCTTTTAACACAAATAATGTGCTATTACATAACCACATGTGCCAGAAAGACTTAAAATTGCAAGATTGGCTTCATCTTTGGTATCACTTAATATCTACCCCAAATAGCACTAGTCGATAAGGTTTTGAAATGGGATTAGCTTAATCTGTTTGGGTATTGACTAGTTTGATGTTATATTATGCATTTTCTTCTTCTTTTGTCTTAAAGCACCAAATCATCTCTGAGCACGAATTAGAAATCATGTAGTGTCTGTTTATTTGTTTGCTGGGTTGAACCATTGAAGAGGATGATTCAGGTGGGTCAATAGGTAATAGTGAATGAGGTTTGTCAAAATGAGGTTATTATTCTAGTCAGCTTTCCTAATTTATTAAGAACTGTATAGTGTATAGAAAGTAAAGTTTGTTTTGCTTTCTTTTGATCACACCAAACAACATACAAGGGCAGATAAGTGCTTTACCAGAGGGAAGTACACTAATCTGTCCCCTTACCTTCCTAGTCAGTTCAGTATTATCACAAGCAAAAAACGCAAAAAGGCTCCAAGCTCTGTTGGGGCTGTAAGCGCAAATAAAGCGTGAGCTTTAAAAAGCACAAATGGAGAAGAAGTACAAATATAAATGTTTACTGTTTAGTCCAAGACTTATTATAATAAGCATGAATAACAAATATAAGGACAAAGAAGTGGAAAAAATTACGGTAAAGTGAAATATCAATTGTTTAGTGTGGCTTCTCCTGGAGACGCTTATTGGTAAGGAAAGTATGTCTTAGAGCCTTGATGATGCTGAAGTGCACATTAAGCAATGCGAAACGCTTAGCATGTTTTGCGTCTCGCTTCAGGGCTTATGGAAAAAAGTAGCATTTTTTTTTAATCTTTCCAAAACTACTATTTCTTTTATAGTCTTGGAGAATTCAATTTTGTTAACTGTGTGCTGATATTATCATATACAAATTGTAACTACTTGAACTCCCTCTCTATCAGGCTTTGTTCTTGTGGCGAAGACTCCACTTGCTGTCAATAATGGTAGCTGATGATGTTTTGCAGTGTCAGCCAAGTGTATTGCAAATGTACTCCCTTTTTTAAAAATGTGGAGATATATATTGTTGGAGCAATTTCCTTTGGTTTTAGAGTGAAAAGTTTCACCAGTTGAATAATTTTTTTGATTTAGCTTATCCTTTGTGCTTGAAAGAGTGAAGTTAGTCGAACGTCGCATCTGATTAGCTATAGTCTGATTTTGATTTCCCAAAGGTAATGGTGTTGCAGCTTTGTCTGATATCATGCCATGGAGTTCAATAAATAATGAAATTTCAATTTTAGGTTTGGCTACTGAAATTGGTCATATTCTACTGGATTTTTTACCACTGGAATCGACTGAATACTTCCTCCTGCCAGGAACATTCAATCCTAACTTCTTGAGTTGTGTTTGTGCCAATCGCTTTCTGATCTTTTATTTTATCACATTGTCATCATTAGTTTCCAACTCCAAAATAGAGTTTAGGGTTAAAATGAAACGAGATAAAGTTAGAGTCTGTTTTTATTATCAATAAATTGAACAAATTGATGGTATAAAGTATCTTTCGAAATAACTTTTTTCACACACTAAAATTTGCACTAGAAAATAATTCAGCCAATTACAATAACAACGTATCTATTCAAACCAATTAAGTGGGAGGTTTGAAGGTAGAATGTTCATTATTTTTATCATTATCTATTTGAGATAGAAAGTCTGTTTCGAAAAGATTTTCGATTTAAGCAGATCAAAGTATTAATAAAACAAAAAGCACACACGAAAAAAAACAGTTGAGTCAAAAAGTTAAAATGAGAATAAACTCTTCTCGTTAAATAAATAAGTACTAGAATAAAAATTTACAAAAATAAATTTTATGTATCAAGACATTTCTTTTCGACACTAATGTCCGCTAACATATTCTACAATTGTTTGATCTGGTAGTATCTACTTTGTGGTGTATTTGAGATGATTAAAAAAATATATTCACATTTAAAATGGTGTTAATACTCAAGTATATGAAAAATATCTAATTTGTTATTGTGTGAATTGCAAGTCATTTTACTAGTTTAATTTAAATAAAACAATATTAAAATTTTGGAATTTGAAAATGTATAAAATATTAATTAAGAATTTTATAACTAAGGATTCAAATTTTGAACCATAAATTTTATATTCTGAATGAACCTATAAAAAATGGAGAAGTTAAAATTTAAATTATATAGGATAATATCAAATTTCCCATTATGTTTGGATTTGTAAATAGACTTTGGTAATTAAAAAATTAAAGAAATATTAGAATTATAAATTTGCAAAAAATTACTACTATATTTGAATTATTAACTAGTAAATACGTGTTGGATTAAATTTACTTCCGCGTGTTCAGAAAGCTATGACCATCTGCTCAAGTGAAAACTTCTTACGCTACCATCGGAATGATCTCCGATCAAAACCCTAAACCCCATATCAATTATGCCGCCGATCTAGCTGCTTCTTCTATCCATTAAAAAGAGAAATTAAAAAGAGAAACTCAGAGAACTTGATGATGTCAGGTTGTCTTGAATTTCTCGCATGCCTTCTTTTCAAGAAAAAATGAAGAACTTGTTGTTTTTTTGAAGTTACATTTGTATTCTTAGAAAAAATAAAGAAATTATAGTTTTCAAGAATATATTGGCATTGCAAATATCAAGGAATTTCAAGAAATTAGATTGTTATTCTCTCAGTGTCTGTTAAGGATGTTCGAGAATTTGTTTTTACCTTTTTAGGGGGAGAATGCCTGAGGCTATTTGGAGTTTAATTCTGTCATTATCTTGTATGATTTCCACAAGGATTGTTGAGGGGTTGGTTTTCAACACCTCGATTCAGGTACCACGTAGAAATTGAACGGAATGTTGTGGAATTATTCTTGAAGTCTCCACTCTTACAACTTAAAACAAAAATTAAGTAGTTTAATTATACGAGTTTGTGATTTGTAGTAATTTGAATGAAGACACTCGATTTTGTGTCATGTAAGAGAATAGAGAATTATATGGTTCATCTTTTCTGATTTTGTTAATGTTTTGTGGGCTGCTGAGGACATCATAATTAAGTGAGTATGGCAAGGCTTTCATGCAGTTTTAATTGTTAAGACCAATTGCACCTGCAAATTTATGTGTTGCTTGCTCAAAAGGCAGTGACTGGTGAGCTCTTTAATGAATTCTATAGGTTCCTTTGTTAACTTCTTTTGATGACGAGGGCATATGCTTTATATGAAAATTGATACTACTGTTTCTCTTCTTTAGTATGATGCTCCATTCGAGTATCATAATTGTTTTTCCAAAGGAATATTCTTATATCACAACTCTTATTTTTTTTTTTTCCATGAGATTTACTTCCTTATAGGACTCTTCTTCTTATGTTTGTTATTCTATAAGTTGTGTACTCTTAGTTTGAACTTAATCTAAGTTTCCAGTAGATACATGTTAATATTGGCATTGGGACCAGCTATGTGCCTGTTTCTTTCATCTCCTGTTTATGCTTCCTTTTTGTCTGGCCATTTTAACTATGGTTTCGTATGCTTGCTTTACACCAGATACATCAAATACAGACATTAAGATGAATTGCATACTTTCCCAGCAAGTTTTGTCTTTAAAGGAGAGGTTCTCTGAGCTCTATTTCTAACGTGTCTTTATTGGAAATTGTTACCAAAACTCACGGGAAGCAAAATGGATATCCTAAGTTTTTTAGGTAAAGTTCTTTTGAGTTTTAGTTTGTAGCATCCATTAGGATAAGTGTAAAACTGCTAACTTGGTCTTTGTTCTTGCCATTGTTTACCAGACGGCAAGTGTTTGTACCTTGGAATTGATGATGGTAGACAAAATGTTGGTACAACAGGTAATAAAGAGTTGACTACTGTTTGCTAATAAGGTAATTTCTTGGGGTTTTTCTCTTTGCAATCATTGTTTGTGATGTATTTTACAACCGACCAGTTTGAAGGAAGCAAATGCTCTCCAAGTACTTCTAGTTTACTCACAATTCGGACAAATAAAAAATATTGATTTATATACTTTATACTTCTAAAGCTGTACTCTGTCATGATTGATCTTTTGGTTTGCATATATAATTTTGGAAGCCTAAAGAGGGTCTTGAATTCTCCGTAAGAGTCTCGCCAAAGAACCACCCTTGTGCATCCCAGTGTCTCCTTGTTTGAACTATCATGCATAATTCCTACAATCGTGCAGAAACTAGAGCTGTAAGGAGACTGCATCATTCTGCAGAAGCTATCTGGTCTGAGCTTCCATGGCAGTCATCCCATCAATATGATTAATCTTCCACCCCAAGTTGTGGTGACGGTGGATTCTCTGATGTAAGGTAATGTTA
>JAJOOR010032229.1:0-10953 GCA_036250505.1 Solanum acaule | reverse complement strand
CTTCCAAGAAGGTTGACCAAAGTCAACTTTTCAAGTTATAAAAATCTCCAAAACAGGGAAACGGGCCTAAAACCCAAACGAACGACTAGGCGACCGAATAATCAGTGCCAGCAAGTCATAAATGACTTGGGGTCGCTACAGGAACGCTCTAAACGAGGGAAAGAATGCTTTAATTTAAAAATGACCTGGAGGGTCATTACACTCTCGTGGGATCATAAAAGTCTTTCAAGGCTTGTAATGGGGTTGATGGGCATGGTAGGACAATTTTGGATTAAAGTGACTCTACACTCTTTGAAGCAGTAACAATGTCTTTCCTCTTTCACATTTTTCTTCCTCCTCTTGAACATAAAACCTCACCCAAACTTTTTCTATCAACAATCCATGGCTTGTTCCACTCGGTGATGTGGTGAGTTAACTTAGGCGATCCTCAACGTTGCCCTTTGCCTATTTTTCAAAGTCTTTGACTTCTTTTGATATCTTTTATCTCCATATCATCCTTATGCTCTCATAGCTTAAATACAAACACATTTTGATAAGAAAATGATATAAATGGGCATTAAGGACATTACTTTGGTGAACTGGAAGCTTAAAATAAGTCCAAAATCCTTGATCAGTTAGCAAGCACAAGTTGAGCCCTAACACTTGCGCCTTGATCTATCAAGCAAGTTTCATTCCTGGTCTATGTCCTGTTCTATGAAGGTAGACTTCTTGCATCAGTTCCAATGGGAACCCCAACACTTGTAGTATTTCTCTAACTAGCGGTACGCTTTGGAGGCATGATCTGAAATACGTGAATGCACGAGTTAGAAGAAACTTCATAGAGTTAAACTCTATCGTGCAAACTAGAATATGAAAGAAGGGTAGCATTTCATAATGTCATATAGCCTCCATATTATAGATGTGGCACGCTTCACACCCAGAAGAAGGATTCTACTAATACAACTTCATAGACATCTTAGGACACTTGAAAATCTAGTGTTCTGATATCAAGTTTGTCATGTCATGAGCCTACACCCTACATATGACCGGTACCCGATGCTATATTTGGCCTGAGTGTACCCATAACATAGTATATACATGAGCATACATCTAAACATTAGCGGAAAAATACATTTAAAAGCATTTAAAGAGAAATTTTTCATAAGAAAACAAATTTCATATCGTAAGGCATAAAAATTTAAAACCATTGTCAAAGAACACAAAGGTCCAAACGTAACATAACTATTCGTCTATCTAAGAAGCCTCTAAACATAAATAAATAGTGTCAATCGAGATAAGACCCTCAATATACCTTAAAAGAAAATAGAACTTCCTAAAATATATAGACTAAGCCCCAAAAACAAAGAGGGGCTTACCTATAGTGGAAGATATAGAACCTAAGTGGTCTGATCATGTGTATATGTACGTGAGTCTGCATCAATCAAAAGATGCAGCACCCCTGACAAAAAGGGAGGCAAGTACATATGAAATAGTACTATATGTAAAATGGCAGATAATACACAGAAATTCATGTTATTAGTAATTCAAGGAGATTTAATGCATGCATTAGTATGGCTACAACCCTAATTGCCCCTCAAACCCTTTTTAAAATCTTTTCCAATATATTTGTGGAGAGTATCTTTGTAAATAAATATATTTAGAAAATTAAGCAATGCATGCTATTTTTAATACATCAAACGAAATAATGTATGAGAAATAAAGCAAGCATAACTAATTCGAACATTACTAGTACAAGTATTACTAATACACTTTATTTGATATTATTCTTATACACCACACCAAATTATCCCTTATAGTCTTAACCTTATAAGCTTCAAATCTTCCTTTTAACATCTTCAAGTTATAGATTTTTGCCGACGTCAACTTAATTGCACACATACTATTATTTTGAGGTGTTACAAATCATTTAACATGTACCTTTGGATACATGCATTAGCGATAATTCTTCAAAAAATAAAATTAAGTGCTTTGACACTCATTTTCTTTATGCATGAAAAATCACTCCTTAAGAACTCTTTAATTTTTTCATAATCTTCATCTTCTTTATGTATTTATACGCCGACAATACTATTTCTATAAAGATAGAGTGATCCATATATTAGTTTCTACCATATAAGGGATAACATTTAAAATATAAAAAAAATAAACTTATTTCCATCAAAAGAAAAGAACATTCTAACTAGTGACACTTTCATCAACACATAGTAAATGAATAATCATTAAGCATAAACCTTATTGCTCAAATTTCAGATCTTACTTTTAATTCATATTTTAAGTATTTATTTAAATTTTAAATATATGTTTCGATATAGCGAAGTTTTTACTTAATTTGTTAAAATTTCCGTTTAAATCTTAAATATAATATATTTTTCTTACATACATAATAGATAAACCATTTTGGGTTAAGGAGCATTTCTTTCTTGTTTGTTCTTCTCTTTTAACAAAAATATAAGAAAGAAAGAAGAAGAACAAAATGAGCTCTTCTTAGACATTTCTCGTCTATGTCTCAACCCACCGCCAACCCCAAAAAACGCTTCATCCCCACAAATCCCTCATCATCGTCCTCCTCTACTCCGACCACCGGTGGCACCGGCGGCCGAACCCCAGCTTATTCTTTCATGAAGAAGGCTAAGTCACAAGCTCTACCTTGTTCTATTGACAACAAAAACGGTCAGCACGTTCACTTTTCCTCCGATATCGACGACCCTTCTGGAAACTCCCCCATGATGGAGGATTCCAACATCGATGCCTCTTCAGTTGCTGGTGGGGTTACGGCCAATTTGTCTCGCAAGAAAGCTACCCCTCCTCCGCCTGCTAAGAAACTCGTAATTAAGCTCCTTAAAGGTTTGATTTCGACTTAGTACCTCTGCATTTTTGTAACAAAATTTAATGCTGGAATGAATGGAGAGTGACGATTTATATAGCCAACTGCATCTAGCATTGGAGTATTGTTGTAGCTGTACAAGTATTCGGCTTTATAAAGATTTGGATTTTTTAAAAGTACTTAAGCTCTCCTCTTTTCCTGCTTTAGTTCTAGTTTGTGCTGCTCCTTGCTCATTTAGGGTTGAGTAAGGGTTTATACCTGAAATAAATTATTTATTGTGAAACTATGTGCAATTAGGGTTGTACTTTCTTAGGAAGTTTGTATTATTTTCAGATACTAAGTTATAAAGTATTAGTTCTGCATTATCCTGATAAGAGATAGTTAATTTGGTGAAGAAAAACTATGCTAAAGAGACAACTAAAAGGTAAAGACTGTGATTTGCTCCCAGCTGTTGTTCTCTAGCACGTATACTGAAGTTAGACTTGAGAGATTCAGTCTATCATTTTATGGTATGATAGAATTTCATTAGATAGTGTGTTAATGAGTAATCTTTAAGAACTTTGTGGGAACACATGCACATTTGGTTGGCAGAGATATTATGATGATGCTGTTTTAGTAAAATAAGTCCTTCAAAGTTCAAGGAATTGTGCATGCTATCTCAATTTACATGGATTGTTATTGATGTTTCTTTTTATCTTGTATTGTCTTCTCTACTCGCTAGAGTTTAGACAAGAGCTAAATTGTCTTTACCCTTGCATGTGTTTAATTGCCAATGAGAGAATCTTAGTTTCTTGCATTGTCTTGAGTTTCCAGTGTTTCAATAGTTGGCCAATTTTATGTTTACATATTTTTTTGTGTTTTCCTCACAACTTTCATAGCTTGTGCGGAACTTCATTATTTTTTCTTTTTGGTGAAGTAATGACATTTTAAAAAGTCATCAAGAAGATGCAAAATTACAATAAGAGGTGAGTTAGCTCCAATACCATCATAAACTTGGCTAAGAGCAGGGAACTAACAAAATCAAAAAGTTTTCGTTGCCATTTATAGATGTTAAAGTAAACATCTAACTTTCCATATTAGTTTCCAAGGTAAAACCTGATCTGTGGAAGTGGTTGAAGTTGATTCCATCAAAGCATATGCTATTCCTTTCTATCCAAACAAACCAAAAAAATACAAGCAGCACTCATTGTCCAGATTCTTTTGATGGATTTATCAACTCTCCATAAACACCAGCATACATAAGCATCTCTGATTGTCTGATTCATGGCTCAACTGAGTCCAATAATAGTGTGAAACATGTTACTTAGGTCTGCCGCCACTGGACAATGCAAAAAGAGGTTGAGAAGCACACTGAGTGACTGACATGTCATCATTTTCTGATGGAGACATTTATACAAGAAGAATCATTAATCATTCTGGGTTTTTTAATTTGCATTGGCAGGCACAGTAGATCAAAATCTTATCTAAAAGGGACTGCTTGTGGGTTTCTCCAAAGTCCAATCTGAGGGAAAGTAAACACAACCTTTAAAACACAGGGTATATAGTGTTGGATTGAGTCGTGCTACAAGAGAATTTAAAAGAAAGCAGCAGTTTTGATATACATTACCATTATAAAGTCTGCATATGAACTGTTCTTTGGTGTAGTTCCACAAATGTTTTGTATACCAGTTGTATGCTGGGTTTTGTTTCCCAGCCTATCAATGAATTTGTTTACTTCATTTATTATAGGAAGAAAAAAATATTGTGTATTAAATGCATCTTTCCCCTCAAGAATTTCTTTGGTTGGTTATGTGAGGGTGGTTATGTGATTATGCTGCCAACCTTCTTGAAGCTATCCAAGTAAAGGTGAGTCAACACCAGATTTGTGACTGCTGAGAAGTTCTTTCTCAAACAGCATAGTCAGACAAATCTTTCATTTGCTTTGACTAAGCTGTAGTGGGGCAGCTCTGATACTGAACTTATTATACCTGGCCGGTGTTTGAAAGTGCGAAGCAGAAAACTGTGACAAGGGCCTGCTTCGCTAAAAAGTGTGAAGCGAGAAGAGAAATGCTCGCATCATTTAAGTGAAGCACAATCTAAAAGGAATCTCAAGATGGGTATTGCACAAATAATTAAAACAACTAAACAAACAAGAACTCAACAAAATAGTATCTATTAATAAGTCTTTCAATTTATAAGTAAAGAGCTAATAATCATTGTAACTTAAGCAAAATCAAAGAAAATAGAGAAGGGATAATAAACAGATTACCAAATTAACAAACTGCAAAAAGACAAAATAAAATAAAATAAAATAAAATAAAACAGAAGCACCAAAGCAAGTATAAATAAAAAGAAGGATAGAAACATTGAAGAGCATTACCAAATTGAATAAATTGACAAACTGAAGAGGATTCAACAAGAACAACAACATATCCAGTATAACCAGTTAAATAAATAAACAAATTGGGAAACATCAACATACCAGTGGAATCCCCATAAGGGAGGTTTGCGATGGATGGTGTGTACGTAACCTTACCCTACATTGTGAAGGTAGAGATGTTGTTTCAATAGACCCTTGGCTCAAGAAAAACATATCAAAGAGTAAGAAAAAGAAATGCAGTGGTGAAAAAGAGATGCTCTGAGAGTATTAGTAGTCCTTTACATAGGATTAAAATGAATTGCATAATCACTTTTTGCTATTGGTGCAGTTCGGAGTATGTAGATGATCCTATAGCTGTTATAGATATCCTAGGTTCTTTGTAAGATGAACTAGGATCTAGTTTAGTTTTGTTTTGAGTACACACAACTGTATGTAGCTCCATGATGTAAATTTGGGATCCCAGCCTTTAGTGTTGAAGATTAATACACAAAATTGTTACCTTTGTCAAAAAAATAAAATAAAATGAAGCTCGACGAAAAATAATGGACAAAAAACAAGTAGTACGATAATCGAAGCAAAGGAAACAACATGTAATAATAAACCGAAGAATAGGATAGTAGGAGAAGTAAAAAGAATAATAATGATAAGAAAAACTAGATAATGTTCCACTATTTACTAACCTTCTACTCTAATCCTTGACCTTCATATTCTCTTATTTAGGGTCATGTCCTTAGTAAACTGCAAGTGCGCTATGTCCTATCTAATCACCTCTCTTCAATACTTTTTTGGCCTACCCTTACCTCTCCCCGGATTCACCATCGCCAATCTATACCTCCTCACTACGGCATTTGTGTATCTCCTCTACACATGTATGAACCATCTCAGTCTCACTTCCCTTATCTTGGCGCCACCATAGAGGCCACTCTTACCTTATCTCAAATATCTTTGTTTCTAATCCTATCTCAACCTAGTGTCCATCTCCATATCCTCATTTTCGCTACTTTCATTTTTTGGACATGCGAGTTCTTGACCGGCCGACACACTGCCCCATACAACATAGCTGGTGCCTGGTCTAATAACCACCATTTTATGAAATTACCTTCAAGTCATGGTGGCACAAAGTGAAAAAAAAGACTCAGATAATTCAATGAAAGTAGAAGCAATGAGATTGAACTATATTTGAAGAGAGAGAAGAGGAAGAGCTTAGAAAGCTCCATGAACATTTTCTAAAACAGGTCCCCATCTATTCTTTTTCTTTTTAAAAATTGCTTTTATAAGAAAAGAAGTGTCTGCTTTGTCTCCACGTCACACTTCACGGACAGAAGCGACAACTTCGTTCACTTCACATTGCCTAACCCTCATGAAGCACTAAACCTAGCCTTGCTTAAGCAATGAAGCTAGCACTTTCCACAACATTGTAGCTGACATGTGCTGTGGATTTGGGCACTTACACCCAATGTCTTAGTAGGTTGATTGACCATAAATTTGGTAACTTGATATCTTTTTGTGATAAGCTAGAGTTAATCTCTTGTACATATTTTTAAAAGAAAATGCAGTATAGGAAAGAAAAACCCAATTTAGGGTGTTTAACAGAAGCACAAATAGGGAGTTGTCATTTGTTGAATTATTATCTTGGCGACAGTGGAATCACTGAGATGCATCTTATCCTGTATTGTGATCTGTGCCGCTCTACCATTAGAATCTTAAGGGATAATAATAGGAAGGGAAAAGTCCAAAGTCCAACCAATACGTATTTCTTCTTTTCTTCTTCCTCTGTTTCTTTTTCCTTCCTCTTTAGACTTCAGAGTTACTTCTACCTCTGTTTTTTTTCTCTCTGTTTTTACTTTTGTTTATTTTTTTCTCATCCAAGTTCTAGACTTTTAGTATGGACTATCTATTTTCAGTTTTTGAATTGAAATATTTGCTAATATGTTATTGCTATTAAGATTTTGATTATTTATAAATGCAACTAGACTACTTATCCAACTAGGACACTACATTATAATCCTTTTCCAAGTAGGATTCTATGTAGTGTTCATATTCTTATTCCTATTCTAAGTAGGATAGTATATACTATTCTTGTTCCTTTTCATATTCTAACATGTTGGCTAAGGTTTTTTATACCCAAACCTCCTTGTTTCTTGTTGAGAGTCAGTGAGTCCCACACTCCCACTTCACCAGATTTTAACCCTTTCTTCCTAACAGCCTTGCCAAAAGAAATCTCTCCTCAGTTGATTCATCATCTTCTCTTTGCACTTGGGGATTGGGAATAGAGCCATCATGTAAGTTAGAAGGGAGTCCATGACTGATTAATGAGTGTCAATCTCCCCCCTAAGGAGAGGTATTGACTCTTCCATCTTGCAAGCCTTTTAACACATCTCTCTAGGACTTCATTCCAAATTTCTTGGGCCTTATTCTTAGGTCCCAAAGGGATTCCTAGATATTTTGTTGAAGCAGAGCTACCTGACATCCTAGGTTTGAAGCCTGAAGATGCATATCATTTACTTGATTGACTGGATGAGGGAGCTTTTGTGCCAGTTGACATGTAGTCCAGTAATAGCCTCAAAGATGGTCAGTATGGCTCTTAAGTGTCTGATTTGTTCCACTTGTGCATCACAAAAGACAAGTGCATCATCTGCATAAAGGAGATGAGTGATTTCCACCCCTCTGTCATCGGAGGCTTGTGCAGCAAAACCCCTTATCCATCCATTTTCCTTAGCCTTTCTAATTGTGCAGTTGAGTCCCTCTATTTCAATGATAAAGAGGAAGGGTGATGAAGGATCACAGTGTCTGAGACTCCTTTGGGAGTTGAACTTCACACTGGACACACAAATTTTATCCAATTCATCCATTTGGAGCCAAAAATGTCCCTTAAAATTTTGAAACGAAAATCTCAATTGACATGGTCGAAAGCTTTTTCAATGTCCAGTTTACAAAGGATCCTGGGAGTTTGTTGTTTTGTTCTAGAATCAACTAATTCGTTTGCCAGCAAAGCTGCATCTAGGATTTGCTTGCCCTTTAGGAAGCCCATTTGATGTTCATTCACCAATTTCCCCATAACAGTCTGCAGCCTCTCAATGTGCATCTTGGAGATGATCTCATAAACTCTACCTATAAGTCTTATTGGCTTGAAATCCTTGAGTTCTTCTGGTCCATGCTTCTTAGGTATCAATGCTATGAAAAGTAGCATTGAAAGATTTTTCGAAGATCTCAATGTGGTGGAAATTTTGTAAAGTTTGCATCAAATCTTCTTTTAGAGTCCCCCAACAAGGTTTGAAGAAACCCTTGGTGAAACCATCTGGGCATAGGGCCTTGTCTACTGCACATGGCCCAATTGCTTGAAATACTTCTACCTCTGTGAAAGGTCTTTCCATCCATTCTTGTTCTACTTGATTGATCTTAGAACATTCAGAGTATTCAAAAGAAGGTCTCCAGCTTTCAGTTTGTGAGTAAGCTTTGTGTAGAATTCAACCATGGCCATTTTAATTTCAGCTTCAATTCCCCTGACTACGAATCTGTCACTAGTGTTATACCTTCTATGGGCTGTTGCCATCCTCTGGAATAATCTGTTGTTTCATCTCCCTGCTTAAGCCATAAGATGTATATTTTTGCCTCCAGCTTTATTCCTCATTCATGGACAAGTCCTCCAGTTTCACTAGAATTGTGGACCTTATCATCGTCTCTTCTTCACTCAAATCTCTGATGTCTTGAGTGTGATCAAGATCAGCTAATAATTGAGAATGCTGTTTTTCTGTTAACTAGCTCACCAAAGATTAAGTTTCTGTTTTAGCATCTTTAATGTGATGCTAAGTCTGTAATCCTTGTACATGACATCATTCTACCAGCTTTGGATTAAATCATTAAAATTTTCCCATTCAAGCCACCAGTTCTCAAACTTGAAGTAAACATTTTTTTCCTAATTGCCACATTCTAGGATGATGGGGCAGTGATCAGAGACTACTCTTGGCAGTATTTTCTGTCTGATGGCTTTAAAGGACTCTTCCCATTCCATGGAGTTGAGGAATCTATCTAATTTTGCTACACTATGATGACTTATACCTCTGAACCAGGTGTAATTCCCTCCAATCAGGTGAGGATCATGTAATCCCTTGTCTTCAATCCACTTGGAAAAAACAACCATATTGTTTGTGATTCTGTTACATCCCCTTCTCTCTATCATAAATCTGTGTGTATTAAAATTTCCACATTTGACCCAAGGTCCCAGACATAGACTTCTAATTGCAGTAATTTCTTTCCAGCAACTCTTCTTTGGACTATATGACGGGAGAGATATAAAAGTGCGTTTGAGGGGCATGAGAATGATTTTTATATATTGGAGGAATAACTTGCTGTCTCTATTTTCCTTTTGGTGCACCCGTGAGATCGAAATAATATTATTTACTTGATCAAAATAATGATGTTTGGTTAAAACAAACTTATGATGGTTGACTCTCCTTGCATTTTTATGAGAAACTTATTGAGTACGGAAATTTAGAAAGAAAGCTCGAATTCAAAAACTACGTCTTAATCCCCAACAAGTTGAGCTGGCTATATGTGAATCATCACTGATATGTTTTCCATTTAAATTTATTTCAGGCCAACATTATATAGATTAATACCATAAAAAGTATGAGACGTTCTCTATTTTGTACTGGTATAAATATTTCTAATAGGGCTAAAAGACTTAGAAAGAATAGGACCTAAAGTAACTAACATGACTAAAACATATTCCCAACTAATTGGTATCTCTTGTATAGATCTTTTTCTTTTGGTGTGCCCTATTACTAAGTCTGTAAGAATTGAAATTATAGGCCTTCGAGACAAAGAAAGTTCGAATAACTTAACTTAGCTTCAATTTCATTAATTTTTTTTGCCATTTCTGAAACACAAGAATTGAAGCTGCCTTTTTGATAATTTCCTAACATTTCTTTCTAGAGTCCCTTTCAGTTGCACCTGCAACATTAGTGCTATCAAACTGTAGGACATCCCTTTCAATTGGTCCACATCAATCTCATTGTAGAATGTCATTGTAGAGTATCCTTACCTGTTTGATTTTTTCATGGTTTTGTCTTCTATATATATCTAATTTTTTTTTTTTTTGATAATCATGGTGTCCGGGCCAGCTTGCATGCACTTCGATTAATTTAATCATGGTGTCTGGGCCAGCTTGCATGCACTTCAATTAATTTCATGGGGTACTTACTACCTCCCACTAGCACAGGTACTGGGTAACTCTGTCCAAGGCTTGGACAGCTGAGAAGAAATCACTTGATTTTTGCCTCTGCTGGGATTTTCACTGAGACCTCATGGTTCTCGGTCCACTTCATTGACTATCTATAGATATCTAATTTATCGTGTCATTTATTCTTTATAATCTTTAATGATTTATGCTTGTCATTATCCAGTGCTCCTGCCACTGTTTACCTAGTTATTAGCCAAAAAGATAGTAATAAAAGAAGAAGAACATTAAGAAGAAGGTTACTGATAAGATGCTCTATAAATAAATGAGGCTCTCGTTATAGCTTTATAAAAAGAAGAAAAAGAAATCAATTGTAGATGCTAGTTCATTAATAGCATGCTGAAGTATATGATCACATTAGAAGCTGGAATCCCATGTGCTTCTGTGTTATTGCTAAGTACTGACTTGAAGGGATTTGTCTGATTAACATAGTTTGTTTTCTATATCAAGTCGAATCTTTCTTCTTATTAGTTCCCTTATTATTATTATTTTGGCATGAATAATTTCATATCTTTTAAGCTGGAGTCTGGG
>JAJOOR010032228.1:0-10986 GCA_036250505.1 Solanum acaule | reverse complement strand
GATAATTATTTTAACCAACTAGAAAATTGTATAGTATACATAGATGATATATTGTTATATTCACGAACAGAAGAAGATCATATACGATTGTTAGAAAAGTTTATACATATTATAACATACTCAGGAATAAGTTTAAGTAAGAAAAAGGCAGAAATAATGAAAACTCAAATAGAATTTTTAGGAATACAAATAGATAAAAATGGTATAAAAATGCAAAACCATATAGTACAAAAAATAATAAATTCTGACGAACAAATAGATACGAAAAGGAAATTACAAGAGAAGTATGCAGATCATAAGGTGAGAGGCATGTCATTTCAGACTAGTAAGAATGTTCTTCTTAAGGTATCACCAATGAAAGGGGTGATGAGGTTTGGCAAGAATGGCAAGCTAAGTCCGCCATATATTAGTCCCTTTGAGGTTCTTGAATGTGTAGGGCCAGTGGCTTATAGATTGGCTTTACCTCCTAACCTATAGGGAGTTCATCTGGTATTTCTTGTGTCCATGTTAAAGAGATACCATGGTGATAAGGATTATATCATTGAGTGGGACTCAATTATGTTAGACAAAGACCTTTAATATGAGGAGAAACCGATAGCAATTCTTGATCGTGATGTCCAGAAGTTGAGGACCAAGGAGATTAAGTCCGTGAAAGTTCAATGGAAGCATCGTCCAGATGAGGAATATACATGGGAAACCGAGAAGGACATGCGAGACAAGTATCCTCAGTTTTTCGTCGATTTAGGAATTACTCCATTCTTTCTTAGCCTATTTTTCCTAAGTTTATCTCTCGGGGATGAATGAGGGGTAAATTGGTATCTATTGTAACGACCGGTTTCCGTCATTATAGAAAAGCCAACGGGAATATTTTTTTTGTTTCGGGAAACTTTTTCGTAGTATCTTCAAATTTCCCAACCTAGTCCAGATTTGGACGAATTCGGAGTCATTCTTGTCTAGGGAAATCTGGTAACAATTGGGTAATATAATTATGAATTTGATCACATGAGTAGATAGATAAGACGTTAAGGAACCCATACGACTTTCAGAATTGAATTCGGGCGAGTAGAACTCCCGAAATTGATCTTAGAGTGAATGGGTAGTTTCTGAGTGTCGTTGGTGGAAGGTGTGTTGTGAAATGGGGTCTTGGAATTATTAATTTTTCTCATTTATTCTGTGCAAGCCGCTGAGGTGGGATTTTTACCGCCAGGGCTGGGCTGTTGTAGTGGGGCAGGTGCAGCCATGATGGACAGACGCGACTTAAGTAGGAAATAAACCCCAAAAACGTTTTATTTTGCAATTTTTGAACTTGAGAGCTAAGGAATGAACCTAGGGGTTTTCTTGATAGTTTTCCACCATTCTTGTGACTAAAGGTAAGATTTTAACTCCCCAATTCTATTTTTCGATCTGTAGATTGTAATCTAGTGGGTAATTATCGATGGGGAAATGTTTTGATCTGAGAATTATTAGGGAAAAAGCCCTAATCTGGGTATGAGGATCATGGGTTTGATCTAGGGTTGATAAAATTGATGGTAATTCGGGTAATTAAGTCTTGTTTATTGATCCTAGTATTATATTGATTATTTGTGGACCAAGAACATGCAGAACGAATCCGGAAAGGGAAGAATCAAGTTACTTAGGGGATTCAAGCTTGTTTCGAGGTAGGTGATGGTTGTAATTTCATGATTGTGTGATATATGTTCATTCTTGCTTCGTTATGATACGTGTATGTATGTGAATGTTGTATTATTGATCACATTAGTTGTAAATGAGATAGATGAATGATGAATGCCATGAATCATGACGTGATTGTATGATTATGAGAATATACTTATGATTGTGATTGTGGCTTGTTGAATGGATCGGGTGTTGCATTACGACACACTAACTTGGATTGATTTCCACGTTTCGGCATAAATATTGGATCGGTTGCCTCGTTCCGGCATAAACATTGGATCGGGTACCTCATTCGGGTATGCTAATAGTTTGGGTTTGGGTTCCATAAGAGGACCATTGACTTGTCGTAGCTATATATCCTCAGAAATGTGAAATTTTACTTTGTTCGTAATTGATATTGATATTGTACATGTTCGGTGTATACATGTTATTATTAGGTTGTAATGACTTGTGTGTGTTTCACTTAGTAGTATAGCCGCGTGATCCTACCAGCACACTGTGATTGTGTACTGATACTGCACTTGCTCTTTCTTTGTTGAGTACAGGGAATCTTCACGCGACTATTGACAAACCTCGCTTAGAAGACCAGTGATCGTCGTTCGAATTCAAGGGTGAGCCAGTTCTCTCGGGCTGTCATGAGTTCTCTTCCTGTTTATGTCCAAATTTCGGACTTAGACTAGTTCTTTAGTTAGTTTTATGTTAGTTTGGGTTCTAAAGGAAAATGGGTACAGCCCAACTAAACATAAGACTATCTAATGAACTAGTCTAAGTCCGAAATGTGGACATAAATGAAGGAAAACTCATGGTAGCCTGGAAGAACTGGCTCACCCTTTCAAACGATGATCACTGATCTTCTAAGCGAGGTCTGTCAATAGCCGCTTAAAGATGTCATGTACTCAACAAAGAAAGAGCAAGTGCAATATCAGTACACAACCACAGTGTACTGGTAGGATCAAGTGGCTATCCCACTAAGTGCAACATACATAAGTCAATACAACATAATAATAAGATGCATACACCGAACATATACAATATTAATTACGAAACAACGTACAACTTCACATTTCTCAAGATATACAGTTATGTCAAGTCAATGGTCCTCTCATGGAACCCAAACCCAAATTGTTAGCATACCGGAACGTGGTACACAACCCAATGTTTATGCCGGAACGTGGCAATCGATCCCATATTTATGCCGAAACGTGGAAACCGATCCAAGTAAGTGTGTCGGAACGCAACACCCAATCCATTCAACAAGCCACAATCACAATCAGAGGTATATTCTCATAATCATACAAACAAGTCATGATTCATGGCATTGATCATTCATCTATCCTCATTTACAACAAGTTTGATCAATAATGCAACATTCGCATACATACACGTATTATAATGAATCAAGAACAAACATATATCACACAAGAATGAAATCACAACCATCACCTACCTCGAAACAAGCTTGAATCCCTTAAAAAACTTGATTGTTCCCTTTTGAGATTAGTTCCGCTTGTTCTTGGTCTACAAACAATCATAATAGCGCGAGCATCAATAAATAACACTTAATTACCCGGATTATAAACAATAATATCAATCCTAGATCAAACCCTTGATCCCTATACCCAGATTACGGCTTTCTCCAACATAATTTTCGGATCAAAACCCTCCCCCGTCGATAATTACTTATTAGATTATATTCTATGGATCAAAAAATGGATTTGGGAAGTTAAAATCTTTACATTTAGCCTCAAGAATGGTGGAAAACTGTCTAGAAAACTCTTGGGTTCGTTCCTTAGCTCTCAAGTTTGAAAATTGTAGAATAAAACATTTTAGGGGTTTATTTCCAACTTTAAGTCGCGTCTGCCCATCCATGGCGGCACTCACCCCGCTACAGCGGCCCCGCCCCTGGAGGGAAAAATCCCACCACAGCGGCTTGCACGGAACCAGTGAGCTAATTTAATAATTCCAATACCCCCATTTCATAACACACATTCAACCAACGACACCCAGAAACTACCCATTCACTCTAAGATCAATTTCAGGAGTTCTACTTGCCCGAATTCAATTCTGTAAAGTCGTACGGGTTCCTTAACGTCTTAGCTATATACTCATCTGATCAAATTCATAATTAGATCACCCAATTGTTAACAGATTTCCCTTGACTTTAATGACTCGTATTTCATCCAAATCTGGACTAGGTTGGGAAATTCCAAGTTACTACGAAAAAATTTCCGACCCAAACTTTTTCCCTATTGGCTTTTTTATAATGACGGAACCCGATCGTTACAATAGATACCAATTTACCCATCACTCGTCCCCGAGTGACAAACTTAGGAAACATAGGCTAAGGATGGAATGGAGTAGTACATGAATCGACGAACAATTGGGGATACTTGTCTCGCATGTCCTTTTCGGTTTTGCAAGTAGATTCATCAACTGAATGATGCTTCCATTTAACTTTCACGGACGTAATCTCCTTGGTCCTCAGCTTCCAAACATCATGATCAAGAATTGTAATTAGTTCCTCCTCATATCGGAGGTCTTTGACTAACACAATTGAGTCTCACTTAATGAGTTAATACCCATCCCCGTGATATCTTGTAACAGCCCGTATTATGCATATGCTTGTTTTATTCTTGTGACACTTGAAATAGCCTTATAGTATAGGTGAGGGACCATGTTTCTTATATGATTAGTGTTGGTTTAAACTATCTCGTAAGGTGATGTGATGCCTTGCACGTTTCAACATGTGTACTGCAAGTGAACTCCAACGGGATTATTTAAACTTGAGACAGTAATGTGGTAATTGGGCTTAAAGTTGAAAGTTAAGTGCTAAGTTAAAGCAAAAAGGGTTTAATGTTTAGAAAATGGAATAAAATAAGTGAGTAGCTTGCTTAACCAAACTAAGCAAGTAGGTGACAAGCAGGTGCATCACCAACTTTGACTTATTGACCAGTCCAAAGGACCAAGTAGGTGCATCACCTACTTGAGCTATATGGATCTAGTTAAAAAGGCCAAGGTTTATGGATCAGATTTGGGCCTATGCTAATGGACTCACATGAGGCCCAAACTATGTTAAATAAAAGGAAAATAAAATTAAAGCCCAACAGCCAAATCTACCAAGGCCCAATATATATTTAAGCCCAAGTGAAATCTAGTAGGTGCATCACCTAGTTGACCTTTTGAGCTGCTTGATGTACACAGGCAAGTGCATCACCTACTTGACCAATTAGTGGCTGAAAACGGACCATAAAAGGGAGGTTCTAGAGGATTATTTTTTTTATGGCCAAGAAAGCTCCATATAAACTCAATATGAGCTGAGTTTTTCACTCATTTTAACACACAAAATTCACAATTCACTCTAGCTCTCTCTCTCTTCTCCCTTAAGGATTAAAACAGTAGCCTTAAAGTTCTTCTAGGGTTCTTGAAGAAACCCTCATCTCTGCAAGACAAGGTAAGAGAAACACTTATGGATTCATCTTAATTCTCCCATGGAAGATTAGAAAACATGTTATTCATTCTTAATTATAAGTACAAGGCAGAAGTTCCCACAAGCTACTGCTCACTTTCCTTAATTATTAAGATACTTTTCTCTTCTTCTTTGGTTTAAGTATGAAGGGAAGTTGAACTTCTATCGGGATTCAAATTATAAGGAGAAGTTGCAGAAATTGAGGTAAGGTGACTGCTCCATTTTTCTTCTTCCTTATGTATGTGTTTGAGTGAGGAATTATGGGTGTGCTGTCATAAAGAACTCAAGGGTATGGTGAGTTCAATAATTGATTTTATGTTAAAGAATATTTGAGGTTGTTTTATGTGTATTGTTGTTGGTGCAATTTGGGTAATCTTGGAAAAGGATATATAATGTATGTATTGTGCAGGGAAGGAGGGTGTGGTAATAAACATTGTTTTAAGGGTTTTATGAGCTCATTTTTCGTCAAATTTAGCTACTATTTTACGAGGCTCACGGTGTGATAGCTGCTAATTTAAGTTTATCATGACTTATATTGTAGATTAAAACTTGAATGGGGAGGCTGAATCGTGATAGTTTTATTGGTCAGAGAATAAGGGATGTAAGGCTATTCGATTCAATATTCTTCCGCATGAAATCTGATACTTACAATTAATATCAATAAGTGAATTTCCTAAGTTTTATTCTTAGTAAAAAAAACATAGTGGCAATGTACGATCTCCAAATAGCTGACAATAATTCCCCTTCTCCTTAGTGTATATAATTACTTCATTATATGTTCACTACTTTATACTTGTGTAATTATCCTCCTATGCGTATAGAAATGGTATTTGTAAAATCATGTTTGGTAAATCCTCCTCTTAGTCAGTTAAAGGCAATTTTGTCAGTTAAGCTCATAAGTAATGCATTGATGTTACATAGATCCTTATGTCATTGTTATTGCCTTGAAGTATCATTTTCCTGTCATTTACAACTGGTCCATAGTCCCAAATATAAAAAATGATTATGACCACCAAAACAATAATCTCAAAGATTAAAGAATCTAAGTCAAGCAATCTGTATAGTTAAGGGTGGTAGCTCAGGGGCGAAAGCCTAGCATGGGTCGATCCCAATTGGTATAGAAGGGTGGCAGCTCTAGGGCAAAAGCCTAGCATGGGCCGATCCCAATTTGTGTAATTATGAGGACCGCATCCCAGGGGTTAAAATGCCTAGCATTGGTCATCCTCTTCTACCACTGATCAGCTGGTCATTCGTATCACATGCCTTATAAAGGTCATAACACACAGAAAGGTAAAGACAAGAATGTAACATACATGATTCCACAAGAGTTAACAAATGTGGTCTTTTTTTCTTATTTATGCACACATATATTGATACTTGGTTTCATTCGAACTCTTATTTATATATGTTATTGCCTTACATATTTAATACATTTTCTCGTACTGACATCCCTCGTGGGGGACGTTGCATTTCATGCTGCAAGCACATGTACTTCAGCTAGTAGACCTCCTCAGTAGGAGCACACGACACTCAACTACTTTTGGTGAGCTCCAAATTGATTCGAAGCTTTACTGAGTCCTTAGTAAATTCATTGTGGTATTGTATCGTAGTTAAGAGTAAGGCGGGGTCTGTCCTGACCTACCCCAAGGTTTTCTATCTTTTATACGCTTTGTAGACTTTATGTATATGGTTTGGTTGCGTCTTAACAAGTTATGGCCTCAATGGCCAAGTCTTGTATATAAGTTTTGGGTCTACCTATGTTGGTTCGTATTGCTGCATCTTATGTGAACTTGTCACAAGATTGTCATAGTTATATGCATAGTACACACAGGTTACATGTTGGTTGTCTCGGGCTTTTAGGGCATCGGGTGCCTGTCCGTCTTAATGGGATTTGAGGCGTCACAAAAGTGGTATCAGAGCAGGTCATCCTAGGGAGTCTACAAAGCCGTGTCTGTGTAGGGTCTTGATTATGGATGTGTTGTGCACCACATTTATAAACATGAGGCTACGGGACATGTAGGAGTTGTCTCTTTTCTTTCATTTCTTAGATCGTGCGATAGAACCAATGTGGTAGGTGAATCGTATTTAATTTCTGAATTGTTTTATTATAGCAAAGATGCCGGATACGAGAAGGAGTAAAAGTACTGGTAAGCGAGTTGACGTGGCTGCCAAAGAAGGGACCAGCCAACCACCACCTAGTCAACCTGTTCAAGGTGAGGCTCAAGATGAGTTTCTATCACAGACTTCCCCAACCCCTCCATCTCTAGAAGATCTAAGGAGGGAAGTTTCACCTCAAAACCCCCCTATTAATGCTACCGAGCAAGATTTGAAGAACGCAGTTTAATTATTGACTCGTATAGTTGCTGGCCGTGGCCAAAGGCAAGAAGGTCTAGTTGCAGGTACTAGTGGTGTAGATAGAGCAGCTGGCACGCGGATATGTGATTTCCTTAATTTGGACCCTCCATCATTCACCAGGTCAGATCCTAATGAAGATCCACAGGACTTTATAGATAAGATCCAACGCACTTTCGATGTTATGCATGTAAGTGGTAAAGAAGCGCTCGAGCTAGCAGCATATAGATTAAAGGGTGTGGCTATATTGTGGTATGAAGCTTGGAAGCAATCTAGGGGAATAGATGCACCTTCAGCTACATGGAAAGAGTTCAAAAAGGCATTTCTTGACCATTACCTGCCATTGGAGATCCGAGAGGCCCGTGCGGATTAGATCTTAAATCTCCACCAATGAAGTATGAGCGTGACAGTCTCAAATTTAATTCCTTGTCTAGGTATTCTCCTAATGTAGTAGCTACTATGGAGGATATAGTTCATCGATATGTGGATAGATTAGATTCATATCTGGTTAGAGATTGTACTATTGCTTCGTTGATTAAAGATATGGATATAGTAAAGATGCAAGCTTTTGCACAAAAGTTGGAGGATCAAAGGCAAAGAAGAAGGACACAAGAGTCAGAAACAGGGCATTCTAAGATGGCCAGATCCATGGGGCAGTTTACACCATCCCAAGGTGAGTTTAGGCCTCGGTTCTTTAATAGACTGCCTAGGCCATCATCTTCCTACTCTACAGCTAGTGCCCCACCTCGGTTTCAAGAGTCTAGGGGCAATCAGTTTGGGCAAAGAGCTGAAAGCCAAGGTTCACGAACAGCGGGGTACCAAGAGCAGGGAAGTATCAGCCAATCCAGACCTCCTCAACAGTCTTGTAAACAATGTGGAAGATATCATTTAGGTGTATGTTTGTTTGGGACAAATTTTGTTTTTGGTGTGGTACACCGGGTCATATGAAGAGAAATTGCCCTCATAGGGGTATGGGTGGTGTGGCACAACCTACTAGATCAGTTGTTGCATCCTCATCATCAACACCTTTTTTAGGTAGGGGACAAATGACTACTGGTCGTGGTAGAGGAGCTAGGGGGCAGCTAGTTCTAGTGGAGTTCAGAATCGCACATTTGCACTCGAGATTGACAAAATTTAGAAGCCTCGCCGGATGTGGTTACAGGTACATTGTCCATCTTTTCACATATTTTATATGCATTAATTGATCCGGGTATACACTATCATATGTTACTCCATTGATTGCTGAAAAGTTCAAAAGAACACCAGAATTATTAGTGAAGCAATTTCAAGTGTCTACACCGATTGGTGAGTCTATTATAGCTAGAAGGGTTTATCGTAATTTCATTGTAACTATTTGTCATCGTGATACATTCGCTGACCTTGTTGTGCTAGAAATGGTAGATTTTCATGTTATAATGGGTATGGATTGGTTAACTTCTTGTTATGCCACGGTAGATTACCGAACTAAGATGGTGCATTTCCATTTTCCAAAAGAGGCAGTCCTTGAATAGAAAGGTAATATTGGGGCACCAAGAGGTAAATTTATTTTTTATCTTAAGGCAAAGAAGATGATGTCCAAAGGATAAATATGTCATCTAGTGAGAGTGAAAAATAGAGATGCAGAGCCAACAACTCTTCAATCCATTCCGGTAGTGAATGAGTTTCCTGATGTATTTCTTGAAGATCTTCCAGGTTGCCCTTCAGAACGAGAAGTAGAATTTGTTATTGGTGTGATTCCAGATACTCAACCTATATCCATCTCTCCATATAGAATGGCCCCGACAGAATTACGGGAGTTGAAGGAGCAATTAAAAGACTTACTAGATAAAGGATTCATAAGGCCTAGTATGACCCCATAGGGAGCACCAATTTTATTTGTACGCAAGAAAGATGGCTCATTAAGAATGTGTATCGACTACCGACAGTTGAATAAGGTAACGATTAAGAACAAATATCCCCTTCCTAGGATTGATGATTTCTTTGATCAGTTACAAGGTGCTAGGTGTTTAAAGATCGACCTGAGGTCGGGTTATCACCAACTATGGGTCAAAGACAAAGATATTCCCAAGACAGCTTTTCAGACACAGTATGGTCATTTTGAGTTTTTAGTCATGTCATTCGGGCTAACAAATGCACCAGCAGCGTTTTTGGATTTGATGAATAGGGTGTTCAAGCCATTTCTAGATGTGTTCGTGATAGTATTCATAGATGATATTTTGGTGTATTCAAGATCAGAAGATGACCATGCTAATCACATGCCACAGATTTTACAAATTCTTCGTGATCGTAAGTTGTATGCGAAGTTCTCTAAATGTGAGTTCTGGTTAAAATCTGTGGCATTATTAGGTCATATTGTATCCGATGAAGGAATAAGGGTTGATAACCATAAGATAGAAGCCATGAAAAATTGGCCAAGAACTACAATACCTTTGGAGATCCATAGTTTTCTTGGATTGGCAGGTTATTACAGAAGGTTTGTTGAAGGATTTTCTTCCATTGCTGCACTCTTAACAAAGCTAACACACAAAGAAACTAAGTTTCAGTGGAGTGATGAATGTGAAAGAAGCTTCCAAGAGCTGAAGAATAAATTAACTTCTACACCTATATTGGTACTTCCAGAAAGCACAGAAGGCTATGCTATATCTTTAAGCAAAAGGACCTAAATCTGAGGCAGCGAAGATGACTGGAACTATTAAAAGATTATGACATTGATATCTTGTATTATCCAGGGAAAGCTAATGTAGTAGCTGATGCGTTAAGTCATAAAATAATGGCAAGCACTTATGGGCAGTCTGTGGAAAGACAAGGAATAACTAAGGATCTATGTCAACTAGCTAACTTGGGGGTTCACCTTCTTGAATCTCCCGACGAAGGGGTTATTGTGCAAAAATGCGACTGAATCCTCATTAGTAGTGGAAGTGAAAGAGAAGCAGTACACTGATCATATTCTATTAAAGCTTAAGGAGAATGAACAACAGGGTATGACAAAGGCATTTGAGCTTACGCAAGAGGGAGTACTTCGATGTCAAAACAGATTGTGTATACCTAATGTAGATGAATTAAGGAACATGATTATGATGGAAGCACATCATTCGAGATATTATGTCCATCCTGGGTCAACTAAAATGTATCATGACTTGAAAAAAATGTATTGGTGGGGGGACATGAAGAAGAACAATGCGGAATTCGTGGCTCAATGTTCAAATTGTCAACAAGTAAAAGTAAAGAACCAAAAGCCCGGAGGTTATATGCAGTGTATAGAACTTCCAATTTGGAAGACATGATCAACATGGATTTTGTCACTGGTTTCCCTCTATCATTTCGGAAGTGTCACGACCCGGGGAGCACCCCCAAGTCGTAACAAGGCATACTCGACCCCGAAGGGGTCTTATACAAGCCACATAGTCATTCATTGCATTCAATAATGAAAATAGTGCGGAATAATAAAAAAAAACTTATTTACATCCACACATTTAAACTTCTTAAAACAACTT